>UELU01135395.1:0-19208 GCA_900490025.1 Megastigmus dorsalis
CTCTCTCTCTCTCTCTCTCTCTCTCTCTTTCTCTCTCTCTCTAAATAGACTTATATCTCGGAGAACAGCTTTTTGCCAACCCACCAATCCCTTATTTATTCGATGCAGTCGTCCGAATTCATTTGCAAAAAAAACACGATGACGCGTTTTATTTGTCCACTCATCTCTCGTTTGCTTTTCTCGCAATCGGACGCTCCTGAAACCGGAATATTCATCGATAATTGTGTTTGCTGTATCATTTGTCAAAGTGAGAAAAATAATCTCGATACTTTTTGTCACTGATACTGTATTGTTCTCATTCTTATTATTAGATAAATTCGCTTCATATAATGACATTACGTTCGGAGATGGTTGTCAGTTCAACTTTGGTACAAAATAATAAATGAACTGTTTTCTACTTGGAAAATTCTTTTAGAAGAAAATTTAGCAGTTTTTTAGTATAGGATTTCTTGATGCAAGAATAAATATTAAACCCTACGAAACGTAACGTTTTCTATCTTTACTACAAATATCTTCTCCGCGCATTTTCTCTTATTTCGTTCAATTCAAGTAATGTCACAGTGTTTTTTTAGAACATGTAATGAAACCCCTACAGAGGCAAGTACACAGTGATTCGCAGCTATAGAGGAGAGCGCATAGCTGTACTTGCACTCGAGGGAGTTTACCCACGGTCTAATATACAGTGTTGCAGTATAGTGCTAATATTTACGGTAAAATTCAAACGCGAAATAAAGCCATAAATTAATTTAATCGTCTACTGCACTCAAATGTGTCATGCTTAAAATTAATTCTCTCGTAGATAAACTTCATAAATTTCATCGACGTTAATTTTGGCTCGTACCAAAGTATGAGTAATAGTGTGGCTATAGAGATTTAGGAACTGCATGATTATGTTTGTAAAAATATATTTTCTACTTTAAATTGCCTTAAAACCAAATTTGCGACCAATTGCGTCACTGGTATTCATTTAGTCGGACACTTATTTGTCGATAACGTAATACCGTCGAAGACTGGATCGATGAAGTAATTTCGTCATTGAAACTTCTATTTTAAGGAACAGCTTGATATATAATCCTCCTAACAAATACAAATATAAGTAATAACGAAACTGCAGTGTTGAAACCGATCTCTTATTTTTATTACAATTGTTAAATCAATAAACATTTGTGTCTATCATTAATTAGAATCATGACAATACAACAAAAATATTAATATTATTACTTGAGAGATTTACCATGAAAAACACCCAACGGGTTGGTTTTCGTACGAAAGATGTAAACAAAGCCGAATCACATTTTATTTTCACTCGATGACGCGGTACAACCACAACTTTATAATTCTTAGAAATTTTACTCAAAATCTCTCCAATCTCTCTCACCCACATACAGAGTTTATCATTCCTCAGACACTGCAGAGAAAGTGGAATCTTTATTAAAAATAATCAGCGGCATGGGAGCAGCAGCAGCAGCACAGCACTAAGCCATTCCTCCAGGCAATAATCGTTGCGATGCTCATTCGCCGCGAGCGCTTTTCTATATACCGCAGAGGCCGACGTATACAAAGTGTTACGACACATATACACGCAGCAGCGGCGGCGGCGACCGCGGCAGAAGCTCGCATTCACAGTTTATCCGTCGCGTATATATACGAGCTGCGTCGACGGCGACGAAGAGCAGCCACTGGGTAGTTTGCCAAGAGTCGCCACATGTTGGCAGAGCTCGAGCCAAGCCTCGACGTAGTAGATGCCTCTCGAGCTCGCGACTCTCTCTCTCTCTCCCTTTTTACTCTCTTGTACCTAAAAGACGACGTCACACGCATCATCTGCGCGAACGAGCTGCTACTGCGCCTATACATGTATACGCCTCGCGACTATATATACAAGAGCTCGCGTGAGAATGTCGACGCGCGTTTTCACGACTCGCTTGCAATGCAGTCGCGCTAATTTCCTTTATTATTTCTTTGGATTTTTGAACAATGGATGGGGATGCGACTGAGATTTACGATTTCTGCGTTGTAAGATTACGCGTAAAATTTTTGCGGTTTCTCACATTCCGATCAATTGCCATTCTAAATTTTGCGACATCTTCTTTTTGACCAATTTGCGATAATTTTAGGTTTGTTAACTTACGTGGAAAGTTTTACTAAAGACGACAAAATTAACTTTAGCAAAGGTAGCTAAAATTGTTAGTAATATATTTAAAAATGTATTATAATGTCTTGATATAACCTATAATTGTAATTTAATTTCATTTTATTCAGTAGCAGAATAAAATCAATTTAAGGAAATTATGATCGATATACACTCCTAGATACAAAGTTGGTATTTGATTCAACAGCGGAATATTAATTTGTTTTTTTTTTAAATCGATATCTATAATAGGTACAGCAAAAATATCTGCCACGCATATATAAAAGTTCCAGTTCATGCTTCTTTTAACATAGTCATGAGAAATAATATGAATTCAAGCAAATTTTGCAGTATTCTAATGAAACTCCGTGCAATTCGATTATTTGACAATCAGCTCGGGTCTCAATATTTGATGGAATCGCACTTTACTGAATAACTTTACTTCGAACAACAAATGAATCTTTGTTACGAATGCATGACTTGCATAAATTACGGTATACGAGTATACGAGTGAAGAAAAATCCGTCACGTTGAAAAAAAAGTTACTATTGTAAATGAACCCTGCTGTGATTGAAACGCTAATATAACGCACGCTAACGCTTAAAATAAACTTTGTTTGAACCACTATTATTCAATGTAGAAGGAAAAATTGATGTGATCGTGGATTTTGTGACTCTATGTCAGAATAAAACTTTCCTTGGTAAACTTATATGTAACCGAAAATTTCGCAGAATAGTATTTCGTGGAATAAAACCTTCAAAGTTTACTTGAAAATTATTTTTAATAGCTATCTGTATAAAATAGTAATCATCATCAAGTCAAAGATGTACACTAATAATTAAAAAAAATATTTATATATATATATATATATATATGTGCTAAACCATATTTACGCAAGCTTTAATTATTTTTGTATTATTGTTAGGTTATTCGTCATCATCTAAAATTTTTGTAAAATATGTTAAAAAGTTAAGAGAGGTCAAAATATCGTAGACACGATACACTGTAATATTTATCGTCGTAATATCAAAAATAGATTCCAATGTAATCCCATTAAAGCTTAAAATGAAAATTTTAAATAAACTTCTTCACATTTCCGAACATGACCGCAATTGTTCAATTATAAAATTTTCGAGTTCAGTGCAGATTAACGTTTTTTTATCCTGAATAATACTGCTCGAATATTTCTAAAAACAGAGCTTCGTGGCAAGTAAAACTTTTATTTCTTACATTAATAACCAGTTTTCTGTGACGCTGCGAATGTTTGAATTTCCACACCAGAGTACAAACACGATAAAAAGACACGCAAAACAGATAGAAAAAGGTTGGACAGAAAGTAAAGATTATGAAAGTGCCGTGTGGGCCGTATAATTAAAAGCTAAATGGTCCTTGCAGGAAAAGCAGCAGCAAGGAATTTCGGAGTAGGTCACCCGGTAGCGAGGGTGTTCGTGGGTTGCTGAACTCGTGACCCATTTGCCGAGGAAATAGGTCAGGGAATAAGAACCCTAGACAGATCGAATTCGCTTCTGCTGTACTCTATTTTTGCAAATAACATAAAAATCCCTTCCCTTTGAATACACTGCAGATCAATTATTCATTAGTTAAAGCGAATCGTGTGAGTCATTAATTTTTCTCCGGTCGTTAGAGAATCAACTTAAATTCGAGTAACGGATTGTGAACAAGTGATTTTCATGCATTGAGTTTCTATTTACAGTTACAAAAAGCTCTGAAATATCAAATGGCTTCAATTTTTTTTTCTAATACATAAAAGTTTGGCAACTTTTAACTTCAAAGATTTACAAGTTCAGAATTCACTGTTTTAAATCTAAAAAAAGCTGAACTCCCACACAATAGTATTTTCTTGGTAGATAAGTACGATCTATACTAACAGGGTATAAATAATTTTAAATTTAAAAGAAATAGTTCTGAATAAATTAAAAGACTGTTTTTGCCGACTGAGTTCTGAATAAAGGCTAGAAAAATTCAGAGGTACATTGTAGATTTACCCTGACTTTTTACATCTAACTTTAGAGTCGTTTACAGAGGTCAGCTCTATACTTTTGCTACCTACGAAAAAGATATAATATAATATGAAGAAGGTGGTATTACAGAAAGTCGAAATTATCCAAATAATAGTTGGTTTGAATTTGAAGTATTCAAAAACTAGACTAACTTATCATGTAGTAAATTTTATTCGTGTACCTATTTAACAGAGGGACAAAACTAATCAACTAACCTTAAAATTTTAATATCCCAGTTTTATTGATCTCTGAATTTATATATAAAGTAGAATTTCATAAAAATGTTAATTTATAATATTTCAATATTATAAATTCAATATATAAATAACAATAGCAATTGTAAATATTGATTACTGATACGCTAATCCGATCTAACATCACTTAGTCAGAACCACACCAATTAGATTCCAGACATCAGCTAAATCATCGCCAAGTTTTACCATTTGATTTTACGAAAGTATAAACAGTATCTCCAGCTGTGCATCTTACATGACGTTTTAATGACTAAACATCAATTAGGAAATCGACAGACATGAATTACTGATAATTTCAACATCAAGTCATAAAATAGGGCCCTGTTCACTGCGGTACTGTGCTAGTCGCGTACCTTATCAGCACCTAATCAAATGGGAATATTTGGATTATACCTGAATTTAATAATTGTTGTAGTTTCAAGTAAAAGCACCTGAGTTTGATGAACTTCGTCTTGCTGTCTTGAAAATTAATTATCCCATATTAGTTTTACATTCTATAATGATAGTTGTCGGATAAATTGTAAGTAGTTACTACAGTTACATTCGTTAACAGGAAGAGGTTGGATCAATTATCATCATTGAACAAATAGCAAAGATACTTCGTAATTATGTAGCACAGCCACGTTGTCTACCATAAACGAGGAAAACGATATAATCTTTACGTGGTTTTTACAGCTCAATAAAAAGTTCGATTGAACGGAACAAACAGTAATTTTCTTTCCACCAGCCGAACGAAACATGTATATTGAAATACCCTAATCATTACAAAGCTAAAAGATCCATTCCATAAATTTTTATTAAAAAATTACTAACATTTCCTAGCTTCTGTACGGATAATAATAACTGTATACATTATATGCAAAGATCTTATCGCCTCTTCACGCACTACATATAGTTAGACGGTGGGGCTTTCAAGCGCTTTTCATTATTTCTTCACGATCATTACGGATATGGATTGAATACGAAGTTTCATAAAAAATGCATTAGACAAAGATACGAATCGCAGTTCTACATGTTTGTCCAAAAAGTTCTATCAGATAAAATTTAAGAAAGCTGACATTGTGCTTTACGCACAAATGAGGAGTTCGCCCTAGCACAACATCCAGAATTCTAGCACTGAAAATAATGAAAATTGATTGAACGTTGTTTAATCCAGTCCACATGAAAAATACCGGCTTTGGGCGCGTCCGCACTCGGGCGTCTTTTCAATCTTCCGCGGATTTTCAATGTATATACACGAGCATGTGGGTACGCTGATTGGCGCAGCAGAACGTAAAAATAAACAGGACAGCGGTCGACGCTATTTATAATGAAAATATTTTTGCGACCGAACCGCCTACTGGCCACACGGTATCCCGTTATCGGCGCACACACACACAGACACATACGACTCGACCCGAGAGTATCTAATGCTTTCGTGGATTATCCACAGATGCCTTTTTGCAACCACCCACACTTCGGATTCGTGCTACTGCTTAGTCTGAAATCGAACTAAAAATAATGTACATATAAGATGGAGAATAGTTCTTACAAAGGGAAAAGAATTTTTTTCTTTTACAAAGACTAATGAATATACACTGTTCTCCGATATCTTATACAACATATGCCTACAATAATATAACAATTCTACTCCTATCTTGCACATTCGTCAACTACACTTACTAACCTTATAATATGGTCTTATCACTACAAAATTTAATAGATTTAATTATATAAAACCTGTGAAAAAGAAATACAAAAAAACATATATCATATTATGCCACTCAGTAGAAAAAGATTTCAAAGATCCAGTTAAAAACAAAACGATTTAGGCCAATTGAAATTCATAGAAGTAGGTACCACTGGATACGACAAGGCAATCATTTGAAGTGGAAATGCATTTCAATCGATTGTTTTTCAACTACTGCCACCTGAAAGGATCAACTTTTTTTTAATCAACCCTTGGTAGAAAAGCGATCAGGTAAAAGTTAAATGAAATTTAGGTGTTTGATGGAAAATAAGCGAAAAGTCACTTCGAAAAAGCCAACTTAAATTTTTATAACACCGTAAAGAATTTTTCAGTAGTACGGAAATTCAACCACATCTAAATTATGCAAGCATCAAAGAATTCATTTTTTATTACAAATACAAAATATAAATTCCTGATAATCGTAATCTTCTGCATTAGAAACATTAGTTTTTGTCTAAATAATATTTAGCGTCAATTATCCTATTCGTTCGATTTCAAGACAAAAAAAGTAACTTAATTACAAAATCTACAAAGTCGCGTTCTTTGTTTATATTGTCATTTTTCAAAACTTATGAGATTTAAAAATACACATAAATGTACTGGAGTTATCCCTGATATCATCTTAGAAGCCTGTATATTATCAGTCAAATTTTTAAACTAACTTGTGTCGATCTTTTACAAACCGATCTTTTAATTTTTGAACTTTTATTTGAACTTTTTTGAAATTAGAGAAGTTTGGAAAAGCCGATGAAGCCTTTGAATATTTTTAACTGATTTCTACCAACTTTGACACCAGCTAGAGGAATAGAATGTAGAATATATTTTTGCTCCGCTTTTATTTACATGTTTGATGTATAAGTAGGCACATTCAATAGTTCAAAGAAAAGTCAAGTTAATGTAAACCGTGCATAAAAATAGTTATTATTAACTCTCACGTTTTCAAAGAACAAAACTTAAATGATGTAGTGATCTGAAGTATTTATGAAGTATTGTGAATTCTTTGTTATTATAGTTCTCGTGCTGCAGACGATTTAATCAATATTTTGACACTTCTGATACACTACATGATCACAGAATAAAAATTAAGGAATTCCAACAAAGTTCAAAACAAAATCGCTAGGGAAAATACGTGCTTATTTTACCAGCAAATTGAGAAGAGTATCGTAAACAAAGGAAGCAATTTATTTCCCAGTGTTTTTGTTATTTCAAAGAAAATGAGATTCCAAGCTTTTTTCCTCGGTCAAACAACTTCATTCAGCGAAAACTATTGCACGACTCTCTCGCATATATATAGGTGGGCAAATGAAAGAGAAAAAATTTGTCAGTGCAACTCAACACAGCGTGAGGGCAAATCAAGCCACGTTGGCGCTACGAAATTTGCCGAGGAATTCGCAGCTCGGCGAAAGAAAGAAGACACGCGGATCGAATTTATTAGCGGGGCGCCTTCTCAGGCCTTTCGACTTACAAAAACATCAGCTGTTCTCTTTATCTCTCCTTCATTCGCTTGCTTTTTCTCGACGAGCGGGAGATTTCACTTTATGGATCGAGCTTGCGAGTATAGCTCTGAGCGAGAAAGAGAAAGACGAGTAGTCTCGGGAGTTAAGTTAGGGCGAGTTGCGCGCGAGCTTCGCTTTCCTGGCCGGGATCCAAAGCTACGCCAAGACGGCCTCTGACGCCAGCATCAATGAAAAGTGTAGAGAATGTATGTATGAGAGAGTGAGAAAGAGAGAGGGAGAGCAGAAAATGCCGCGCAAGACCCAAAGGAACCGACTGAACGAACGAAAGCGCGCGTTATATAGTGCTTATACGACACGCCGTTTAGGTCTTTTGCTTGCCCGAAATAAAGCAGTCGATAATAGTGTGCCACGACTGCTGTTACTGATTTGCATTTTACTCAAGCTGGACTATCGCACTAAATATTTGCTAGGATTCCGTTTGGTGTTGGGCCAGCTCTGAATTTGCTTTTAAAGAAAAATTTTCACTCTTAATGTTTTAGATAAGCTCAGCAACAAATTAAAATCCATAATGCTTGAAAAAAAAGAAATATCAAAAGATACCTCTTATAACATCACCATACGAAATGCAGTAAAAGATACAGTCGAAAACTTCTCTGCTCATTTTAGAGTGTCTGCTTTATATCTGTGCTATTGGTAAAAATAAAATTATAAATAAATAGAGGAATTGCTTGATTTAGTATGAGCAAATATTTTTATTTTATTGTTTTAATTTTAAAGTTGCTCTTGAGTATAATTAATGATCAATTATTTATATAATATGCATATTAACTATCAAAGGATAACAAATCTTGCAAAACTTGCTCAACAATTCGTTATCTAAACTTGTATTTAAGCGTACAAGTTTAGATAATGAAAAGCACGTTTTAAAAGTATATTAATGTACTTACATACATAAAGCTTGTAGATTACTCGATTCATTTAAAATTCAACTTCAATAGATTTAGCGTGTATAAGTAAGTAGGTACTTTGTTCATCTTTTCGTCCTTCTACTAGTTTACGCACTTCCGCATCAATCAATATTTCGTTCTTTATTTTCCTTTCCAGCTTCTTTTACAATATTGCACAAAGAAATATTTAGTTACTATACTGCATGTTTTATACGAACTTTCTTATAGTGCCTGAAAATCTAAAATAAAATCACGTTGTTCCAATTTTCTACGGCTTATATTCCCTAGAATTTTTCGTTTATTCATTTTTATTTTTGACCACCATTTAACTTGCTCTACTTTTAACAGGCATTCTTTTTTTTCTCAAAGTCTCGTGGACTTGGCATTGACGCAAGTTATGAAAACCCGGTAGTTGGCAAGATCACTTTTTTCTCAAAAGATCCATATATCAGAACATTATATAATTCATTGAACAGATGATAAATTATTCTTTAAAATACTTAGTGAATAGCTCGAAAATAAATATTTTGTTATATTTGTATAATTATAAGTTAAAAACATTAATTGCATCATTTAATACAATAATTTATGTATAAAAACATTTAATACAACAATTTATATAGAAAAACATTATACCAAAGTACTTTTTAGGTAGAATTAACGTTATGCGCTGACACGTAATTTAATAAAATTATTTCAATCTAGTATAACTAACGTAATACATTTAGGAAATTATTTTAAAGTTAAGATAATAATTTAGTTAATTGTTTCATTCATAGAGGACATAAATAATTTTAAGTTTTTGGATGGATTTTTTCTATGAGATGTTTATATAAATAAGTATAAGTAAATAGGTGTATCAGACCAAAGCAGAATATTGTGCATTTCTCTTATTGACCCTTATGATAACTCGATAAACATTTGTTCTTGAACATTTCTTACATCTGGTATAGAACATTCTTTAATAAAAGGATATCTTAAAAAGTACTTTAAGCTGGACATAAAAAATGTTTAATTAACAAATATTTATTGGAATGGTTTCAGCCTATAGAAGCTAAAAAAAGTCAAAAACATTAAACAAGATTTTATTGCAATAGAATTGACGTTATTCCATATTATTTAAACTTCAGCATACTATATTATGTCAACACAAACCGAACCTACAGATTCAATACTCTACAAAAGCCGATTCATTTGTTAAATCTATACTTGCAGCAAAACAAGATTTACTTACTGTAAATAGATTGCAACTTCCTTGAGGAATTAAGTTGCGATTTTTTCTTTATAACAGACGTTAATACTTTGTTATGAGATTTTTTGTTTACAATTTTGCAATATCAGCTTTTTAATTACATAAAAATTATAGTTTTTCTAGACTTTTTACAAAAATAGAGTATATTCGATAAGTCCGAAATTGCAATTGATTATGCTGAAAGTTCTATTTATACAGAACATAGAAATATCTGTAGGTAATTTAACTATAATTAAAGTAAGGATTTTTTTTTCTTTGTAAAGGAAACTTAATTTTCCTTCTGAATTGAATCAGAATCTACCTGCATCGAGTAGTAGCTTCATATCAGTTATAATTTAAAATAACGTACAATATTGTCAATAATAAATTATTAAATAAAAATACAACCGCTTCAAATCGTGATAAGAAAGATCAGAGTTGTAAAAGCTATTAGGAGAAGAACAAGGATATTTTAATTGTAGAACAAGATCAACATTAACGAGAATCGTGCGATGAGTGAAAATATCCGATCGATTGCAATCAAATAAGTATAATACAACAATCAAGTCAGTCGGTGCAGAAACGGGCATAAAATATAACGGCGATAATAGTGATAAGCGAGCGAAGAGAGGGACTTATTGCAGATAAGAGGAGTGCGATGCTTGGCACCTGGCTCGATCTCGAGGCGACGTCAACTGACAACTGCGCCAGCAGATCCCAAGCAACCACACTTATATACCTCACGTGGCACCGAGCTCGAGTGCTCAAGAGCGAGTACGACAGAGATAGACAAACTTTCCAAAGCCCTCTCCTTATATGCAGCAACAGCAACAGCAGCAGCAGCGGAAGAAGAAGAGGAGGCGGCGCAACGTACAGTTGGGGAGTTATAGTCTTAGTATTATACATCGGCCTCTACACAGCAGCGCCGCATTTCACCATGCATTATTTAGTGGATTAATATTGCAGCTATGCAGAACGGAGAGTATTATAAGTGGTGGACGGGCGAGACAACGACGCGGCGGCGGTGGCGGCGGTGGCGGCGGTGGCGGCGGCAGCGCTAGCACTCGAGGCTACAATCTCCTCGAATATAACGAATTGACCGTTCACTAGCTCTGCTAGTCTGCTGCTGCTGCTAAAATCCGTTAATGCGCCGGACTACCAAGACGACTGAGCGCCGTATGAGCTGTAAGCTGTAGTAGGAACTTGACCGATGAATTATTTACGCCCCTGTAATAGAGGAGAAATATTTTCTTTGTTGTAACCTGTGCCGCCGAAGAAACAAGCCGCATTCCACATATATTCTATAGCAAACTGTTTGCGAGATACTTGATATTATATCAATATACTGGGCTTTCTGAGGAATTCATATTCATCGTATGAATCCATTTAAATTTTTATCTAGCAAATGAGCAGTGTGTTGGAGGTTTTAGTTTTGAATGTGATGGGTACGGAATTTGCCTACGGCATAACTTTTTAAATTATGTACTCTCTATAAATATGTACATCCTATATGTAAAATTTTCATGTCTTTCACATGTGAACTATTTTTTCAAAATTACTATGTAAAAGTGTGCGAATTATCTCATATGTGAAGCGGTTTTTCAATGATGATTATGTACATTTTTACTAATTCACGAGTATAGATAGGACGACCACTGTCTCGCATTGTCTCATCGACATAGGACAGAAAGACATTTAAACAAAAATAAATTTTAGAATAAGAACCTCACCACGTTCATTATGTTCAAGAACAATCTGTTATTGACAGTAAGGTATACAAGAATCTTGTTGACTCTTATGTATCATCCCATTAAGATCATATAAACATGCATCAGAAGACTGCAGATTTTTTATTATTATTTTATTTAATAACCGCAGCAGTGTATTTCACACAAAATCTAAATAAAAATGACCGATACGTCGAAGGCCGCTAATTCCCATTCAAATACTTCCGAGTATCCGTTTCATTTTTTATTTGTCCGCAAATTAATGTTTTCCCAGAAGGTGCATAATTACGAATTGGAATTTTCCACTGTGCTTGAGCATAAGCTGCGACTCTTAAGCGCGCGTAATGAGGCGCATTTGAAATATTAAACGAGACGAAATGGGCTCGAGTATGCAGGTTTGTTGAAAGTTGAAAGGCGAGATACATAATAGCCGATGCTTATATATTTCTAATGTACGCATTCCTATCCGCTCTATAGAATTCATATAAAATGCACGATGTTATTTAACGCGAGCGCGCCTATTAGAGAAGGTACATGCATGGGTATAGTAGTAGGTGCCGAGGTAGCCGCCGAGTCATTGGGTATTTCCCGTGCTACTTCCAACTGCCTCGGCTTCGCCAAGTTTCTCAAGTTCTTTTATACGCACACCGGCCGAGGAGGAGGAAGCGCTACCCAACCCCCGCACCCGATGAGATCGCTGTCCTCCTCCGAATACAAGCTAGCTAGTATATACCTATCCGCTCTGATCACGTGTGTAAAGCGAGACTACTCATGCATTAGCAATGTCAAAATATCTCTTACCCCGGGCTTGCACGCGCGCGCACAACATTCTATCATTAATCGATCGATATAGCCACATATCTGTACGAGCTGTATAAGTACGTCGAGCACGCCGCACGCGAAAACTCTGTCCTTAACTAATTTAGCAAAGTATATATTTGCAAGATTTTAATCGGGACAAGACTATTGTGTACTTCCTCATTTATTGACAATCTGATAAATTCAATCTTTTTCTTCATCATCAACTTTATCGCATAGAAAGCAAATTGTTGATTAAGAAAGACAACACTGATCAATAGATATTCTACGGTGGATACTTTATGCTCTTTCCTTTTAATAAAGATGCTGAAAAATGTATTTGAACAACATTAAAAACAAGATTAAATTTGTGTGCAATGCATCGGAAATGTTTTACGTACTGCTTTTCACTCATAGTTGCAAGAAAATAAAGGAAAAATTTATCCGACATCTGTTGAGGTATTTTTTTTTTATCTCAAAATATTTTTATCTTTTCAATATGTTACAAAAATTATATTTGCTTTTTTTTTTAAATTAAATATAGGTCGGGATAGTCTTTTTCTCTAAATAATCAAGAGTAGCTATAATCGATTTTGTTAAGCGATATAAGAAAAAGATTATTAATAGGAAATAATAATTTTTAACTTGTCATTCAGCTGCTTTTATGTATGGTTTTATGTTTAAAAGGGAAATAAATTAGTAATTCATGAACGATAATTTTGTAGATAGAATTAATATTAGAAATTGAATGCTTCAAAAAATATTAATTTTCCATAAATGTATAATACGTGTGATCAAATATTTAAACATTTTCCGATTAAATTAAATTGTAAATATTTTACTTTATTCAATTTTCAAACTGTTAATCAAATTTGTCTTTAATTAATAGTGCAAAAGCGTATACAACAAGTATTGTTCGAATTTTATTTAAATTGTAAAATCTTATAAAGTATAAGAAAAAGTAAAACCTAAAATTTTCTTTTATAAATTTGAGAATGAATTGCTTAATAATTGCATAGTAAGCAAATTTTAAACACAAGTTCATTCGGGTATCCCAATAAAGAAGCCGCCAGCTAGTGGCCAAATTGGAAACTGTTCAGTTATAACAAAATAAATAAACATTATATCAGTATATACGTTGATAAAAATATATTGTTTATATGTATAGATATACTTTTTTCACAAACCACATGATTTTCTTATAACTTTGAGCCGCGGCGGACACTCGAATAAGTTGACATTATACAATTATTGATTACTTTGCGCAAATCGATAAAGTTATATAGCTATACCTATAAGGTTTTACTCCATCTTTCATTACACATAAATCACACCTTAATATGTGCACTACAACAACATCCTAACATTACCTTTGTATAATGGATAACATTTATTACAAGAAACTGCTTAAGCGAAGCAATATATAGACGATTCTATCCCCAATGGTACCTCTGTAAACTACATGATCGCTGAATAGATCTTGGACTAAGAAATATTTTATGAAGAGTATTCAATTGTCCAAACCCTGGGGAAACTGAGACATTCCATTCAAAAGTTTAGTAATCAACATGGACAGAACATTTACAATCATATCAATGTCTGACTGTTCTCGGAACACATCTACTAATATTATATATCTAGAAATACACTACCCATATATAGAATTTGAAAACTTTGAGACAGGATATTACATAGCTTTTACAAAATTTTTCTTGTTCTGTAATTTGTTTACCAATATAATAATTACCTCTGGATTCCGTAATAGAGTAAAATTGTTTCCAACAATATACATATCTGTCATTATTATCTCTGTAATGATACCGAAATACAAGACTTTTCATTTTATAGAAAAGTGACAGTCAAATGTAGGTCAGAACATTTTTTGAAAATGTTTTACACAACAGTTGCATGTATTAGTGCGGAAATTCTTTGTATAAGAAAAGGTAATTATTCGAAAGGGTTTTATTATCCAAAGAATGACAAATCCGAAAAATGACACAATAGATCTCATTAATCCTTTTTCAACTATTTCTAGTGCTAATAATTTAGATAAAGGATAAGTTACATGCGCCCCATCTTACACAGAATCTTTATTAATTAATCCCTAGGAGGCATAAGTACGAATTTAATTGTTTTTTTTTTGGGCTCAAATTGAGGGCATAAATTTATAATCCTATTTTAATAAATAATATTTAACAATCCACTCTAATCCATATGAATATTATATTGTTAAAATTAATGTTTATTTTAAGTAATTTTACAAAAACCAAAATTATGTTTGTCCATTGCAATTGACGTCAGACTCAAAAGGGTTAAGTCACTACTTCAATAGTAGTTTTCACACCGCTAGGTGGCGTATTGAACACACAAACAAAACTGAGAGTTGAAAATGTAAAAGCATTGCGCATCCAATTTTTACGCAAGAAAGCCTGCTTCTTTATTCTTTAGAGAAACGACTGCTGGATTAGAACAGGAGAAATTTTTAAAAGATAATGCAAATGTACATTTATATTCATCCCATTAATAGCAAAAGAGTTTAAAATAGAACATCTTGTCAGGACAAGAAATCGCCATGTCACAATTACAATTTGGAAGATATACCTATTTTAATTATACATTGATAAATTTTTCAACCTGCAACCCCTTCTAGCATCATTCATACCTTTTTAGCTACAATTCGTTTATAGTCTGCAAACAATCGCTTGGAAGGAGCGACTGGTAAAAAACAAAGCCACCGCAGTAGCGTTTATATACGCAGCTCGTTTTACAGCGTGCGTCATAGACAGTCCGACTGTCAGTGAGGCTCACTATTTTTTTTTCGACAACATCCTGCTACCCACGCGACGCTTTTACGACACACTACGTGAAAATTACGAATGCATAACTCGGCGGTGCGCTGCTTGAGTGGCCTGCCGAACCCCTGGGGGGGGGGTGATTCTCTCTCTCTCTCTCTCTCTCTCTCTTATACACACACACATTTACGTGTATAGTGCACTGTATTCCGGGGGCTCGAATCAATGAAAGCGTCAGCGGCAGGCAGCTTAATGTGCCTCCAGTATATATATATATATATAGAAAACGACGAAAGTCATGCCTAAAACGCATAAATAAAGCCTCTCTGCATGTACGTGCGTGTGCGTGTGCGTCTGTGCGTGTGCGGCGAAGAGTGGACTACCGCTGCACATATCCATCTCCGCTGCGGTGTTTTAGGGCTTGCCGCGTCGGTCGGCCTCCTACGTCTGCACACGTATAGGATTTAGCCGCGACTGCACACACTTTCGTATGTACAGAGAGAGGCGCGCATCGTGAAACACACACACAGCGAGTGGAGAGGGAGCGAGAGGGAGAGAGAAGGAGATAGAACGACCTTTAGCGGCTGGCGGACGACACGTGCATGAACCCCCACACGCTCTCCTCCCTCCATGCTACGCTGCTGGTGCTCATCTCCCGTCGGCGGCGCGGTGCAAGCACTGCTGCAAGCTCGGGCGCACTCCCTGCGTGACTCACGTAGTCGGAGCGCGTTGCGCGAGCGATGGGCGGTATCGCGGGCCGCTCCCGGGTCACGCGAGTCCGACATACTCGTGCGGCGCGGCCAAGCCTCCTGGTGGTGTGCACTCGCCGTGTGTGCCTCCTCTCTACATCCTGCGTACCCCCTCCCCCTCCCCGCCCCGACTCAGCTCTCCTCTCCCAACTGCTGCCGCTGCTGCTGCTACCCCTCGCGATCTCTCTCTCTCTCTCTCTCTCTCTCTCTGCTTTGATCGATCCCCGCCGAGTATACAGCGCGAATGCGACGCGCTGTTTTATACTGGAATGGAGCGCGCGATTGCTGAAGCTACGCATACCGAGCACTTGCACCAACCAGTGTTTTGCCCCTGCATTTCGCGCTTACGCCTTTTTCAATCTCCACCGCATTCGTTGAGTGCAGTCCATGCTTTGCGTGCATTTGCTCACTTCTAGGCTTCACTTGTCGAGTTTGAGCACGCACGCTTCAGAATTACTTGGCCGCGATTTTGTATTTCAGGATGTTCAATCTTTTTTTTTTTGCGCGGATTGAATCGTTCGCTGCTTCGAGCGTAATCAAGCACTTTTTGCACTGTCGTCAGAGGCGCACCTCTTGCAGGAAAACGTATCATCGTATCTAATTACTTTTATAATAAAAAAACAGGCCCGTCTAATGTTTATTTCCTGGAATTCAGATCTATGGAACAGAACACAATTATAAAAGTATCCTCTATCCTCGATTATATTAAAAAATGCTTCCGTACAAATTTTTGCGACCATAAGTTTTCACCTTACCACCTATGTGTATATATTTATACAATATTTAATATAATCAGAGAGTTAAACATTAAAATTTTATAATTATAATTTCGCGTCGCGAGCATTCTGTTAGTTTCTTGTTAACATTCTAGGATTCAACTATAGAACAAATGAAGATGCGCACCATGATTTTATATTTAGAATGAAAGAAAAAAATGTTAGGCCTACCTAAGTACTCTGGCAAAAGCTTGAGGAATGAGTTGGACGGCATGGTAAGTATAAATACAGTACTAATGTCCAGCACACCACAAGTTTCTATTGCTGATTTTACGTAATACTATAATCATTACATTTTTCATTCTGCTTGCATTCAATTAACAAGTTTAAAATTTTTTGTAGGTTAAGTGACGGAGAAAAATAAATCCTTTCACTATAATGATCTTAATTATAATATATTGAATACCCTTGGACTTGAACATTCATGATGCTTGAGAAGTTTGCAGATAATAAAAGTTTTCTATAGTCTATTATAAATTTATTGCTTTCCAAGTAATTTATATATCCTTTTTACTTTAGCAAAAGTTATATTAAATATTACGAGCTACACTTAACGTCGCAGTAGCATAAAGTTTTCTAACTTGATGAATCAGTGTTTGTTTTGTGCCATGCTGATTTATCCCGAATGATCTTTATAAATTAAACTAAAATACGTTTTTTAATGAAAAGATACAGAAAATCTGTGTCAATGGACTTGAAAAAAACTTTTAATGTACCCTTATCGATAAATCTTCTCCCAGAATTTCGCAAATTCTAAAAGCACCGCGCATACTTGCAGAGCATCCGGAAATTCGCAATTTTTACGACAGAAAACTTTTATCCGAAGTAGATAATAAAAAAGAAAGGAAAGCATATCTCGGGGTGAATAAAACAAGTGTAATAAAAGCATTAATCTGGCATATATAGGGAGCGAGCGAAAACGAGGTGAAAAACCCAGCATGACATCACCGTTTCTTTTTCTCGGAACATTCCTCTACTACTTGCACGGGCGTATAATAAACATGAACCTAAGAAGAAAAAGTAGCGGGCGAGCGAAAAAACAAGCAATAGAAGCCCCAGTTGGAAAAAGAGACGAGGAGAAGATATAGTTCGCGTGTGCGTGTGTGTGTGTGTGTGTGTGTGTGTGTGCGTGGGTGTGTGTAGGTGTAGGTGTGCGTCAAGGGAAAGCGAACTTTTCGGCCGATGGCTACTTCCTGGGCTGGCTCTCGTGCCCCGCCGCACCGGGGGGTTCGAAAAGAAAGCATTATTATGAGTAGGAGGCACGACAGCGTCCGCGCGCGCGCGCCATGACAAATCAAGAAATCGAGGCCGCGCGTCTGGTGGCCGTTAATTTTTATTTATCTAGCTGCTTATCGACGCGAGTCGTAGCTATACGAGAGAGAGAGTGACTCCTTATCGCGAGTCTGTAGGCTCCAAGAACAGCGAAAGGCGCCTCGCGCGCACACCCCTTAATCCAGCAATCACGCTAACAGCTCCTCCTCGCATATCTGCGCTCGAGATCGAAGCGTGTATTTAGCACAATTTGGCCGCGCAAAGTCCCGGCCACGACTCGCCCACACTCAAAACCATTTTCAATCATCGCCTCGCAATAATTCCCCTATTATATACGCCCCTATACCTCTATACGCACCTACCTCTGAACGACCTACTTTAATGAGATATTCAATACCTGCACATTATTGCTGCAATTAAATTTTATCAAGTCAATTAAATAGTGTTGAGAAACAGATTTATAACTTCAAGGTAGATTGTTTTTTTAACGCTGTAGGCAATATTCATTTTGATTGGATTCTTAAAAATGCAATTACACTATTGACAATTTCCAATGCTTAAAGCACAAAATTTTAAGTGCAAAATCTGTATCGCTGCTTAAATATAAGATCTTGGATATAAGATCTATATTAATTAGTTTAGCAAATTAAATGAACTACTGCAATGCGTTTACTTATTTATTTAACAACTCTTCCTGTGTATAGTACATATAAACATAAAAATCTAATCTTGAGGTGTATTATTGCGAAATTATTTATATAGAACGCGCCATTATTAAAAAAAAAACTTTTGCTGTACTTCTGCAACATATATAAATAACGGATTAAATGAAATAAATACTAGACGTGCATTAGTGTGAGGTTGTAAAGTACCGCTAGATACTTGGTAATAACTTTGGAGGCTCTCAACTCGCCAGATTCCGGATAATATACATGTATACCGCAACAGCGTGCTCGACGAACCGATATACATGTATAACGTGTAGGACGAAGCTCGCGCAAGCATAATAATCGCGAGTGCAGGAGAGAGAGAGAGAGAGAGTATGAGTGAGAGACAGAGAGAGAGAGAGAGACAGAGAGGGGGGAGAACAGTCGAAGGTAGGCAAGTTATAGGCAGGTACGCGGAGGCTCGCGAACTTAACCTTCACCTCTCTAGGCGTCTAATCGAGAGAAGCTCGACATAGAGAGAGAGAGAGAGAAAGGGTGGGTGTGGGAGGGGGAGGGAAGGGGAGGGGAGGCTCGCGCGGCGTCCACTCGACCTTGCGAAGGGGGATTCCCCTCGAGAGCGTTTGCTTATACTACTGGCTCTCTCTCTCTCTCTCTCTCTC
>UELU01135397.1:0-12474 GCA_900490025.1 Megastigmus dorsalis
AGTGTAAGAAAAGGTTTTTTTAATTGTTTAATTTAATTGCGAAAAATTGTGAAGCGTGCGAACATTAGTATAAAAGCGTGATAATATAATATTTAGTCTTTGTAAAATAAATAATCTGGACATGAAATGTTTCTGAAACATTTCCATAATGTTTCCATGAAACATTTCCGTCAGATCGGTGGACGGACATAAAAATATTTCAGTAACCTTTCAGTGAAATATTTCTGAAAGGTTTTAAAAAAAAATTCAAAATATATTGCTGAAATATTTTAAAAATATTTCGTGAAAGTTTCATGCGACTGCAAATCCTGCATTGAAATATTTTAAAAACCTTTCAAAAACCTTTCCTGAAACATTTCTCGAAAACATTTCCATAATGTTTCCATGAAACATTTCCGTCGGATCCGTGGGCGGACATAAAAATATTTCAGAAACCTTTCAGTGAAATATTTCTGAAAGGTTTCATACCTTTCATGGGGACCTTACAGAAACCTTGCAGAAATATTTCGTGCTATGTGGGGAGGTTATGACTATTTGTTTTGATTCGGCGTCCACAGCGGCACCGTGCTCGCCTCACGCCAAACGTATTCCGCCTTAGCTGCCAGACATGCCCCGCTAAGCACCCTTTTTGTAGTTGATAATAACTTTTTTGTCTTTAATCTTTAATTGAAATATCGAAAATCAAGTCAGCGACTGATTCTTCTCGTGGTAAAATGCACTTAAACTTTTATTATTTAAATTTGAAGGCTGTTCAATGACTTTGTCATACCTTATTCTTAATGCATCAAAGAATCTGTGTGCAAGGTTTCCAAGACTGAATACTTTTGATTTTTTTTATGAGCGCTCTAGGAGCACTCTTAATATTCGTTGTTAATAGTATCAGCACGCTGTATCCAGTACCAGTCCACTCTCCAGTGACTAAACACTGTATTATAATGACTCCAGTCTTCATTCGATATAGTACCAACGAATATAGGCGCTTCTATTTTCTATAGTTCTATTAAATGGGGAAATCCACGAAACCTTTGATCTTTTAGATACTCACCCTGTCGAAATGGTCCGATAGAACCACATGAAAAGGGTGCAGAAACCTCATAACCTTTTCAACAGGGCAGTGTTCTACACATGAAAAAAAATTAAAATTATATACCAAGCATATAGGCCTTTAGTTTTACTGCAAAACTGTCGAATCTGATGATATTCATAAATACGAAAGTCAATAGAACATTTCTGGGAGACTTTGAAAAATGAAAAACCTCGAAATTAGTACTTTTTCAAGCGATACTCTGCAAATTTATTTTCGGTTTTTATTCCTAACTTTTAGAGGCATGTATGAATCGTTTTGAAATCAAAGTCAGATATAGAAGCCTACGGTGGCTCGGTCGGTAGAGCGATCGGCTCGTAGTCCGGTGGTGTCCCGGGTTCGAGCCCAAGTCTCGGCCGATTGACACAAGCTCTGACACAAGTATGGACCCTCTGTAAAAATATTACATGTGCTTTGTTTACAAACACACCGTAGACCTCCGTCGCTGATTAGCACCGTGTGGGAGCATAAATAAAGCGGCATTAAATAAAATTAAAAAAAAAAGTCAGATATACATTTTACAATGACTATTCAAGTTATCTGTGTGAAATGAGTGTGCTACTCAACGATTCATAATGATCAGCACTGAAAGTAGCGATACTCCATTTTGGGTAATTAAAAATTTTCAAAGTTTTTTGTTTATAATTTTTTGAGGCATTTAAAAATTGAAATGTTTGTTACGCATAACGATTCCTGTTCAAAAAACGAAAAAATCTGTGGTTTCAAAATTGATGTGCCATAAAAAATATTGAAGCTGGAAGGCGCTATATTGACGCTCATGCTCGCGTAATTTTCTTTTCGAAAACATGTTTTTTCGTTGGCACAGCAGTAATTTTATTTTTATTACTTCAAAACTTCTTGTAATCTATTGTTAAAAGCCTCATCTTCACCGATCGATATATCGAACGTTATTGAGGTCTACGTGAGTGACAATTACGTTGATTTTCCATGAAATATTAAAAATCGTACGAAAATGCAGAAAATTAATATTTCATTATTGCCAAACCGTACTTATGTTGCAAATAAAGGAAGAAAAAAATATATTATATAAAGTGACGTTAAAAAAATTATTTCAAAAAACGTGAATATTTGTGTGTCTTTTTGTACAATATCGGAATGTCTCCGGTATGATGCTGCATCAGTATGGGCACACCTTAATCCTATTTTCAAATTGTTTAAAGAGACTGTACCAGGCGTCACAACTTTTCATTTTCAAAGTAATGGTCCATCTACACAACATAAAAAACAAGGGTCCGACATTACTTCTGCTGAACCGATGGTCAATGCTATTAATTCAAGCAATTCAAAGATCAAAACATTTCCAATACTACAGTCCGATATAGGAAGGGTTGATCCAAAACTTATTTCATTGAAACCAGTTCCCAACACTAAAAAATTTTCAAAATTAAATGGTAAAAACTGACATGGGTAGATTATTTTTGAATAAATTATTGTGCTCCTATTGCATATCAAATAATTTCTATGATCAACCTTGCGAACACCTTCCAATAGATCCAAATAGTTGACATTTTAAAAACTCCGTTACCCCTAGAAAAACGTGCATTGCAGAAAAAAGTTCTGCTAATAAGAAGAAAAAACAAGGCAACAAGATTCCTCTTTAAATTGATGGTGGTATTTTGAAAAAACTAAAAAAGACGAGGAAAAATAAAAAAGAAATTAAACAGAATAATAAAAAAAGTATTGCCTTACCTAATGAAGACAATGAAGGAACTAAGAAAGTTGATTCACTAAATGAAATAACAAAACAAACTAATGCAAGAAGCCGTATATCGAACGGTAAAAATAATGATCTAAATAAAAAATCTGAAAAGAAAAGAAATATACAAAATTTATCTCTACAAGATCAAAAACGTTTTTTTGTTTATTCATTATTGTAAATTTTATACGTTATTGACTATAAACATTGCGTATATATACATTGTATAATATTTTGCTGTTTATTTAATATAATGTATGTATATGATTATCATATACATATTGTATATTACTGTTTTTTTTTATATATATATAGTTTATTACTGAATAAATATTATATTTGTTTCAAGCTTTAAATACTAACATTCTTCATTCATATTCAATTATTCCCTTCACTTTATCTATCTGTATCATTTTTCTGAACTCTTACTTGATACTTTTTTTAAATTAACTATAATATTTACAATATAAAAACAACCATATTATAACGATGAGTTAAAGATCATTTGATTTTTTTAGTGACAAAATCTATTTTTTTTGCTAAAAAATTTTGAGGCATCACTAAAAACGAGTTACGAAAATGTATTATTGTCTAAGAATGTCAAAGAAACATGCCCGAAAAATTTAAAAATGTGTACCTCAACATTTGAAATTGGATTTTGTTTTTGTGAAAAAACAAAGGTTTCGTGGATTTCCCCATATAAGTATTTGTTGCTATGGCTCAATAGCTGCTACTTAAGTCGCATCACGCATGTCGCATCCTATTGAACATATTACATAGGGTTAGGGTAGCGAACTAGCGACGTAGCGTAGCTGGTAGCCGGTAGAGTAATAATATAGATGAGAAAAACCCAAGTTCCTGCCACGCACGACTATCCAAGAGGGTGTTTCTGCAGTTATTGTGCCAACTTAATAAGCCGACGCCGCCACTAACGAATAACGATTAAAAAATGATGCTACCTTTAATGATTCTATAGAATACGACGCAATTAATAAAAAGACTTGTACAGTAGTAAGTACATCAATAATAGATACCTAATTATTCTAAAAGTTGATAATTTATCGAATTTTCCTGAAAATTGTATTTTTTTGAAAATTTATGTAGGATTATTTGGATTTATGAATATGATTCTAACCTTAGTTTTATCTATGTAGGGGCGTTCTTGCCATTTGTCGACCAGCCTTTCTAAAAACCCCTATATTTGGTTTTAATATGAATTCTTCATAATGAATATACAGTTTTTAAGCAATAATATAAAGAATTATAAACAATTTATAAAAAATGCATATTTTGTAGAATATAAACATTTTAGTAGAGCAAATAATTAAAAAAACAAGCAATAAAATCGCCCGTTAACTACGTTAAATTAATGACCAATACATTCGAATCAAATGAGACGCTCAGTGCCCTACGTACCGCAAAGACTCCTTTATGTATGTATTTTTATATTAAACTATTGGGCTAAAAATTGGATATAATAAGAAAATAAATTAAAAAATGTCAGAAGAACTTAATATTCACAACAAAAATAAAAATTTATTTGATAAGTAATTGAAGACATATATAATAAAAAACAAGAAATAATATTAATTTTTTATCATTATTTTCAATTCGCTTTTGATTGTGAGTAAATTGACGATCCTGTTTTTGACTTTGACTTTAGTTGCAGTATATTGTAGCCAGCTCACTTTCTTTGTCTCCCTTTCGCTCTTTCACTCGGACCATTCATAATATTTGAATGAAGAATGCTAATAACACACTAAAATTCAAAGGAAAGTTTATCATCTCTACTTTTGATTTGTTTTTTACAATATTCTTCTAACGCCGAGACAGATGTTACGTGTCTCATATTTTCCACCAAAGGATGTCTCTGTAACATAACGTTTCAGCCAAATCCGCGACCTACCCTAGTGGAAATAATTTTTGTGATGAATTGTGTCGAAATGTGCGAAAATGTGCTAAAATGTGCCTAAATGTGCGATAATGTGCCAAAAGTGTGTCCAGGTATATACAATTGGAACATTTGGCACATTTTCGCACATTTAGGCACATTTTAGCACATTTTCGTACATTTTGACACATTTTGACATAATTTAACACAGTTAGCCACAAAACAATTTCGAAGCAAGAAAATTTTTGTTGAAATTTTTGTACATTTACGCACATTTAGGCACATTTACACACAATTTAGTACAGCTATACACACATTTCAGCACAGTTATGCACATTTCTGCACAGTTATGCACATTTTTGCACAATTCGGCATGTTTCAGCACAAAATGGCACATTTGAGCACAGTATGGAACATTTCAGTATACTACGATATTTTTCGGCTAAAAATGGCACATTTAGATTCATACAGAATCGTGGTAAAATGTGCCAAAATGTCTGGAGTCCAACTGTGCCAAACTATGCACAAATGTGCCTAAATGTGCATAAATGTGTCTAAATGTGCCTAAATGTACCAAAATGTGCCAAAATGTGTAAAAATGTGCAGAAACACAGGAAACTTATTTACTACTCTTAAAATAATTTCTGTGCCTAACTGTGGGAAAATGTGCTGAAATGTGCCAAAATGTGCAGTTAGACACAGTTCAGCACATAAGTCATTTCCACTAGGGTAGACGATGTGTACACTCGTTGTAAATAGTGCTTTCATTTTAAAAAGTAGTAAATGTAATGCATGGGTGCAGATGTTTTTCAATTTATACGTTAATCACCGATAAGTCTTACACTCGTCGAAAAACACCTACTTTAAGCACTTTTTACTCAATATACTATTTTTTTCTTCTATGTGACAAAATAATAGAACCTCGCACCTTCTAAACAAAGCAATCCAAAAGCTAGATATATGTACATACTTCCTTTAGTGCCTATTAAGATTCACCATAGACATCGGTTGTCGATCAACTAGATGAATGTAAGTACTTCTTTAATATGATAAATATCTGACGATTCGGGTAAGGTATAGTTGACGCTACAAGTGTGCAAAAAAGTGGGATTTGGCAAAAAGACGAGCGCGGAAATCATTTCTGCACACGTGTAGTATATATCAATGACAAAATTCAAATTTTATATTTTATAAGTTGTATATTTTCAAATAATTGAAAGTAAAGGGAAAATTTTATGGGAGGTAGATGGGGAGAAGGCAGTAGATTCAGGAGCGCAGCTCCTTATGAGGGGACCACCCGTAAAAAAATTAAAAAAATGTTACAAAAAATTTATTTTTATTGCATATTTATTTTTGAACAAATTTTACTGTAATTAATAAATTTATAGTTATGAAACAATTGATATATTAATATCAATTGTAACAAATCACAAACGTCAAAATTAAATATTACCAAGAGAAAAGTTACGTATAGTAAGGACAATAAGTATTCTTTCATTGCTTTTCTGTTGAACCGTAGGTTTTCTACATCTCTTACTTTTTTCTATATTATTATAAACATAATACAGTCCAAATATAGTGCTTCCCAGAGCTCTAGTAAAAATATATTTTATTAAATTAAACTAATATTTTTTGAATATTTGCAGATTCTGTATAAAACAAAACCGTATTTATCTATAGTTTTAAATAAACTTATCCAGTTTATAAGTACCTGGCAGCGCTAAAATGGTGGTCAAAAAGTCAAATTTTGCATCAACTTTGAAAAAAGAAAGAGAATGTCCCCACTTTAAAGTTTTTTAACACATCAGGCATTTTATTGAAAGTAGAACATCATGCAAACGCTTTAAACCGACGCAGGTTAGAATCAGTAGAAATCTACTAACGTTACAATCGGCCAGAAATTATTTTAAATAGAGCTGTTTGTTTCAGAGTTCATACAAAATTTAAATTTTTGATCGCCATTTGAACAACATCAGGTATCTTTCGAAAGTAGAACTTTATTACGAACATTTCAAGATCTATCATGTTACAATTAATAGAAATGAATTTTGGGGTAGTTTTGTTTCGTTTAATGTGGACGTCCCAATATATATTTATAATAAATATATTATTTATGTATTACAAATATTTAATAAACTAGGCATTGATTAAATGAATAATACAAAGTTCATTTCCATAATCGCAAGAAGTTAATTTAAACGGAACTTAATAACAATTATGGATTATCAAAGGTATTATCGAGCAATCTATATACTTTGGCATTCAATTATAAAATTTCGCAAAGTCATTATGAGGCTGACGAATTTCATTTGTACAACTTCGCGCGAAAGCAAGACGAAATAACAAACGCTCTCGATGGAAAAAAGCCCCAGAGGAGGTTCTTCGACAACACCAAGGGGACATCCTTAAGCTACCCACTCCAAAGCAAGTTACTTTCAGTTTACCGCGCGTTTGTGATTTTCCCTTCTTTAATAGTGGAACATTTACCTTTCGGTGACGCAACTTTTTCGCTCCGACTTCTTTACTTCTGACGCCTCTGATTATTTTGAGGATTTACGATTGAGAAGTCTGGATGAGGGAGGAAGAGAGTGGTTGCTGGTCGAGAGTAGATATAAGACTATTCGGGCAAATATAAAAGAATTTTGTTGGGCCATTGGTTATGGTTGGCTATGAATGTATCTAGAACAAATATATATATAATTTCTCTTTTCTTTATATTAAGGCGGCTCCGGCGCGCTGGACCGTATCTATGAGGGCCCCGTAAGGTGTATTGAATTTTTTACTTTACTAGTCAACAAAATTGCAATTAAAATACTTAATTTTCATTTTTAAAAGTGCTATAACCATTTATGTACCCAAAAATATAAATAACAACCAAAAAAATTTTATCGAAATGTATCTTCATTACTACTAATTACACCATGCCTGGGCGCGTATATTTGACTATTGTCTGCAGGTCCATCGGCCAGCACGCATTCTTCCGCTGTTTAATTTTCAGAATTGCATCAATTTTTCTTTTTATAAATCAAGATTTCTCCGACATTATTCTGGTGATCATTATTTTTCTTTTTTAATCGTAATCTAAAATCAATCAGCTATAATATACAACTTTTTTTAAAAAAAACCTATGGATTTTTATGTCATATTAGAGAAATGAGCGCGTAGAATCGCACTTCTACCATAAGAGCCTGTGTTAAACTGGTGAACCTATCTAAAAAATGTATCATTAAAAAGTTTGATATTTCAGCTTTAGAAAAAGATTTATTTGAAAGGTATAATAAAAAATATATGGTTTATTTTTTAATAGATTCTAAAATATATTTTATTATACTTAAAAATAATTACAAATCGTAATATTTATTTCTAAAATTAATAATCAGAAATTTGTATTAATAAATTTTAATATTGATACAATAAATTAAAATCTAATTACAAAAAATATCGCTTAATCTACTCTTTGTTTTTTATATTGAATAATATAATTTTCATTTACATTTTCATCTTCATTATAGTTAAAAATCCTGTTATCTGGCCATTCCTCATATTCATTACCGATTACGACTTCTGGATTCTCGAATGGATTACACAAGCGCACAAAAAAAAGTATGTGGTTCTGGGATGGAGACTAACTTTTTCTTATGTATTTTATCCCGCTGAATCCCAATTCGCACCGGTACCCCTATTTTTTTTTGACGAATTGGGATTCAGCGGGAAAAAATACATAAGAAAAAGTTAGTCTCCATCCCAGAACCATATACTTTTTTTTGTGGGCCTGTGTTATCAGTAGGCACGTCGATGGATAGCTAAGCTCTTACACCAAATAACGCCATGTTCTGTAGTTAAGAATATTAAGGGCATAAAAAGATTCTTGACTATCCTCGACTTTTTTATACATAACTTTTTAAAGCGTAAGATTGTACACCTAATAAGCCGACGTTATATAGAGTTCAATATTTTATTACGATAAATATTCTTTGACAGCCACATTTTAAATGCAATTAGATGAAAATAAACTGTCTAAACCCTAAGCTGTAACACCATAATCCCGGACCTCTCGAGTGGAGTATTTTAAAGGCATGTAAAAAGACTATAGAAACATTTAATATGCACATAATTTTTGGTAATGATTTATAGAAAATCATGAAATTTATTTAATTATTTTTTTTTGTATAAAAATGATGATTGAGATTTATTATACCGACATTATAGCCGTACTTAAATTACTTAATAATAAAATATTAGTTGGAAATTAACGAAATATTTAAAAAATAAAGTTAAAATCACTAAAACCCATGTTTTTTCTGGAAGTACTTTAATTAGAATATAAAAAAAAAGTTTCATGGAAAGAAAGTTTCAAAAACCATAACTGCATGTATGAATGTGTGCAGTATGCATCAGAATAAAAATGTAAGTTTTTTGTCAAAAATAATTAAATGAAAAAGAAAATGCTGCTTTTTTCAGGGCTTAAATAAAAGAATTTGCTAATTCTAATCTGATAATCGAGTAGTACTTTTCAGAGTACCCCAAATTAAAAAAAAAGTTCAATTTAGTCCAGTAGTTCCGCAGATACAGAAAGCCTCGTCGATTTGAACCCGAGAACTCAAACAATTGCAGTGGCGCGCAGGAACCTCTCCTGGTGACGCGTCGCTCCCCACTTCTGCGCACATAGGAGATCCGTGCTCCAGTATCAACTTCCACATCCAATATACTTGCAATCACTCACTTATAAGACAAGCTATAACATTTCCGATAAACATTAACTTTTTCTGAATATTGTCGATCAAAGTTAGTTTCTTAATGTTAGTTAGCCTTCGAGATATGAATTTTCAAAAAAAAAAAAAATTATCTTAGGAACTAATCATCGTGCAGTAAACAATTTAACCTTAAAATTTGTAAAAAAGAACTCGCGCAATCTGAATATCTAAGACTCATTTCGATAGGACTATAACTTTTCTAGATAATTAGCTTTAAAGCACTTGCAAAATTACCTACCTTTTCAAACGCATAATTTTGCAACTTATATGCAAAAAAACAATTAGCCTCCAAGCGTATGAGAAAATTTGAGGTTTCAACAAGGTGTGTGCGAAATTCTGGCGCTGTAGGTCTGCCCAAATCGTTATTTATTAAAAAACCATTAAGGTCAATATTATAAACAAATGCAATTTTTCGAAAACTAATGAAGTTAAAAAAATGAGTTTTGTCTCACATTTTTACACCTATGTCAGACATACTTGAGTTGAATTTCAGGTCGATAACTCAAATTTTGAAACAATTATAGAAAAATTAAAAAAGATTGATTTTAGATGGTTTTTGGCGTTCTGCGCCAAAGTTTATAAACCGATTTAAAGTTTACAAGTCAATCCTTGTAGTTTTTTTTGGCAGAAAAAAAACGCACACTTTTGATTCTCTCTCCGATAATAACCTTCTAAGATATAAGCAAAAAACTGTTTTTCTTTTGCTTTGCGAATTTTTCCTGAAAAGCGCACTCTCTCTGATATATCTGCTTTTTAGTATACGTCACTTAGAATTCAATCCTCTACATGCCTATAATTTTTTCCGTAGGATTAATTTTTCCCCCGTCCAAGTCTAATTACACTGGTCTAAATTTTGTTTAGCAAGAAAGTACAATTTTTCTTTTTTTTTAATAATTTTTTCAATCAATGGCTACAAATCTTAAAAATTTCTACCAGTTACTACAGTTAAAAGGTAAATTTCCTTTTCTTTAATAAATAATTAAGCTTCATTCAAGAATTATATTTTTTATTGAAAGTACTGTGTAATACATAAATTAATTAAATTAAAATGGATTTTTACTTATTTAACCATCTAAGACAATGCTTCATTAAAAAAAAATTTACATTAACATTGGCACACGTAAAATGTATCTAAAGTAAAAGGATTCACATTGTATTGCACCTTCCTCCGCTCATTTATCACAAACAGTACATGTGAAATAATGGACTTTGTTTTTTCGAATTATTTTCTTTAAATAAGTGAATGCATCGATATCTAATACATTTTTCAATACCTTCATATTCCATATTCCAACTAAAGTGCTTTCGTGGATATTGTTGTCACTAACCGTTTTGTAATAGTTATTAGTTGACATCTGCCATATGTTTTAAATTAATTTTCAAGTAAAAACAATCTGGCCGAAGCTTATTGGCAGACATTTCCCGTCGTTACATTGCTCAGTAGCACATATCTGAAAATGTTGATGAAACGATAAAAAAAATTATTAGATAACGGTCTGCCAATGAAAAATACGGTTATATTATTCGTAAAAATAATGTCAGAAAGCAGGCAGGCGAATCTAATGGATACAAGTTCTGCGGTATGTCATTTAAAATGAGGAAAATCTGTTACTTATCTGCACAATTAGTTAACACTTCAAACTGCCTTTAAACTAAAATTTATCAGAATGTCCATAAAAGTATTGGCAGACAAATCCAGCGGTTACAATACACAAAAACATTATTATATTTGTGAGAAAAAATGGAGTGTAAATTTAATATTAGTTAACGTCTGCCATTTGTTTTATAAAATTTATGTTATTAGATAGAGATGTATCAATTGGCAGACGATTTCAGTGGATAAAAAAATTCATTATACACACTTTGTTTCCATTACTTTCGCGCGATCTACCCGAGCCTACTCCAAAATAAAATTTAGTATCTTAACAGTCTTCATTATTATTGGCAATGGACGGGCAAGTAGTAAAGGAGGTACCGGTGCCAAAGAAAAAGTGTTTTTTGTGCGGCGATGGAGATAAGGGTGAAATTAAAATTCGCGCTTTTAAAAAAAACCACCTTGGACAAGTGTAAAATGTGCTTAAAAATAAGAATACTGAATAATCTGCAATAAAGATATCAGCATACCGCATGAAGTGACTGATAACGTTGGTTATCATTCAAAACCATGCTACAGTTCTTTCACTTCAATAAATAAAAAGTATTTGAAGTCATTAGGATTGAATAAAACGTAAGTAAAATTCACGAAGTAAAAACTGCAGCATTTTGCAATGATTTCAGAGTTTTAAAAAACATATAATATGTTCATTATTGGTATAAATAGCACTAGCTTTTAATAATTAAAAACTTAATATATAATTAAGAGAATATTATAGAAAATAGATTTCAAAATTTGGGAAGTGAACGATTATCGTTTCTGTTATAATATATCGTAATAGCCATATAAGGCGCTTTAGCAGGAGTACAAAATACACTGAGAAAAATGGATACTGCTCGCAAAAAGAAAAATCTGCTTGTGAGACATCCACGTACGGCAAGATAAAATCTACTTGAAGCTAGTAACCGGGATCTCCTTTCTAAATTATGGTTTTCTTGTTTCTAGTAGAAAAAACTCTTCCTTCTAAACCAATATACGGCCGGCAAAAAGATTACGTACTTGCTGTAAAATGAAATCTGCTTAACGCAAGTAGATAAACTCTACAAGTGATATCCCCCGCTCGAATAAAAGAGCGTTTGTCTTTAAAATTAAATTTATTTTCTGAAAGACAAAATCTTTTTCCTGTAAGTAGATAAAGCTCATTCCATTAAACAGTAACTAATTTCTCTTCTAAAGAAAATTTAATTCCTTTCATAAGAACTTTATCAGGTGCAAAAAGATAATAGCCCCGAGTATTAATACTCTACACAAATCTTATAGAACATAAATTATTTGTATATATATGTTTAGACATAAGCGTTTGGAAACTAGCGCGGAATGTAGTAAGAACTTCGACTTTGTTTACATCGCGTAACATTGAAACTTACAGTACAT
>UELU01135424.1:0-10090 GCA_900490025.1 Megastigmus dorsalis
TACATGAGTGAGAAATAGATTCCACCCTTGAGTGAACGTTTGCACACGAGCAAGTTAGATCACTTTATCGTACTAGTATCGAAATTTACCATTAATCCCGTTTCGATATTAAAATATTTTCGACAACATTAAAAATGGTATAGAAATTCTCAGCTGCACGTAGCTCTCTTGCTGCAATGTGAGCTGCACGCCCTTCTTAGTTTTAAATTTAGTTACTGAAATAAGTCACTTCTAAATTTTATCGAAAAGATATAACTATCCTACAAATTAAACCTTTAAATTAAATAATCTTATTCGACAGGGGTTATCCCCAGAATTACAATTTTAGCCAATGCACTTTTTGAATAAAGTATTTTCAGAAACATAGTCATGAAAATTTCCCGCTATTACATGCGACGCGCAGATAATTGCATGTAAATGTAATGAAATTAGATACTTACATTTTCAGCTTATCAGGCGAGCAGCAACTAAATTTTTAAATTAAATTGCTGCCAATAATAATATTTACACATTTTTTTGTTCACACTCATCTCAAGTTCAGTTAATGTCTTATTGGAAAGAAAGTATTTAAAAAAAAATTGAACACAGTTGTACAGGCAAATGTCGGATAATTGTAACCTATAATCTAAAAAGCATATGTCTTGCTTAAAAAATAAATAAATAAATAAATAAATAGATAAATAAATAAATAAATAATGATTCTTATTTTCTATTACTTTTATTCGCGATCCCAAATTAAACAGCTCCGTTTTCAGAAATTAAGTATTTTCCACATACAAATACCACTTAAATATTTAAATCAATTGTTGTAAGTGGATTTCATTTGACGGTTCTGGGTTGGGTTTAGTGTATTCTCCAAAACATTCGATAATTAATTAATTGATCAAATTAAATTATTATGAATAATCGTATTTGATTGTTGTTATGCTAAAGTTCGATGCTATATCAATGACTTCTTTAAGATAAAGTGTTTTAAAAACATCCAATAAGGTATGGAAATTTTCATTAGACTTGATTTTGAGATTTATGTTTCTTTCAAGTAATAAAAATTCTTGTCGTAGCTTGATAAGTTTGTTAATTAACTTCCTCTAGGAATAAGATTCTGTTTCGTACCTATGATCTTATACGATTCAGCTTTAAAGATCAGACAATGTCTTGTCAGAAATGAAATATCGCAGCGCAAAATTCTTGGTGAACTCTGAAACTTTTGTAAGGCCGAATAGCAGGTGTACATACCGAATAGCTTTGCACCTACATTGTTTTATCGCATTTGATGAACGAAGCGCTATTATTAACCTTCAGGTTTTAAATTCGTTACGTATAATTTTGTATCTTAAATTGGGTTCGATAATTAAGTTCGAGTAATGCGAGCAGTCAACGAATTGTTTATTAGTATTTTAGTTAATCTAATCTTTAATTTTTCTTAACTTTGTCAAATGTTGTCCAGATCCTCACGTCGTTTTACAGCCGCGTGCGCTCGCGGTTTAACAGGAATTAATTAGATTAGCGAGAGAGAGATTGTAAGATGGACAATTACGAAGCAAATTTAAAGGCATTGCGGGAAGACAGACAGGCCAGAGTGCTATACGGACAGATAAAGCGGTTGGAACCGCAAACATTAATTGAAGAATTAGATAAACAAGGATTGAACACCAGTGGACAAACAGAAATATTGCAGAACAGACTATTTCGAGCGGAGATTAGGTCGCTACATCGTCACTTACAAGTAGCGTGATATCCAGAATTAGACGAGAGAGGGGAAGTGCCACCAACGACGACTGCCGCTTTGCTGATGGAATCGTCGTTCGAGCGAAGGGCTGATGTGGCACAACGGAAGAAAAGGGGGAGACCACGCACGGTAATTCCAGAGCGGATTATGAAAAATCCGACAGAATCAGAGAGTAGTGAGTGTGAAGCACCAGTGTGCAGCGCCTCAACTACCACCACCACAACCACCTCACGATTTCCAACAGTTTCGAGTACAAGTAGCCATACAGAAACCAGAGTGACGTCGTTATTGAGCGGAAAGAGGAGCCAACCAAGTACTAGCAGGACGGACCCGATCGCAAAGACGACGTTACAACACAGGGATGGACTACCAAGCATGGAATCAGAAATGGTCTTGACGAGAGAGAGCCAGAGGATGATCCTATTATCTAGAGGTCTACGGGAAGCATTGGCAGTGTAGTGGCAGTACCCAACTGGAACGGGTAGAGCAATATTCATGACGCCGGGAGAGACGTCAGATGGAGGAGTTAGTACGCAGTGGCACGCTGACCCTCCACGAATAATCACGTCGCAAAGGCAGATGGATCAAAGGTCGATGGCCCAAAGAACCACGTCACAAATGGCGCAGGAGAACCCACGAATAGCATCACCAGTGACGAACCAAGACCAGGAATCAGCAAGGTAGAGGAGAGGTAGTGACACGCGAGAAAGCGGGAGAGCAACGAGTGCCATTCCTCCGGTGATGGCACCAAGGAACGTAGGGGATGACAGGACCACCTTAACTGATGTGGGATTCTACGAAGTCACCACATCATCGGAGGAAGAAGCAGAATCTGACGAGATAGAGCTACTGGTGCCTCCTCAAGAAAGGCGTATGAACGCGCAGCCATAAGCTATGGCAGCTCGAGCAACTCCCAAGAACTCGAGGGGGCCGAGTAGGAGATCGGCGCCGTTGTCTCCAGAAATAATCGTCAGGCGGAAAGCAGTGACTAGCGAAGAAGAGTTAGCGAGAGGAGAGGAGGAAGAAGTCAGGAGGGAGAGAGAAAAACAAAACGAGAGTACTCCGAAAGCACGCGAGGAGTCCAGAGGAGTGACTAAAAGAGACAAAGGACAGGGAAAGAGAAGACACCGAAAAAGCAGAAGATCGGAGCCAGAAACTAGCGAGAGTGATAGCAGAAGAGAAAGAATTATGGTAAAGAGACGTATATCGAAGAGAGTAGTAGTGAGGAGAGTAGTAGCGACGAAGAAGAAAAGAGAAGGGGAAGGAAACACACACACACTAAGGATAAAAGGAAGAGCAAAAAGCAGACATCGAGTTGTGAGGACACAAGCTAAACTGATAGCACTGATGATGAAAGAAAATCGGAAAAGAGAAGAAAGCAGAAAAAGAGAGAGAAGAGCGACGCTATCGGCGACTCTTTGAAATTTACGAGAGTGCTGCAAAGCTGGAACATTAAGTTCTCAGGCGAGTATAAGGAGAGCCCGGAAGATTTCCTAGATCGGCTGAACGAATGCCGAAAGGAAAAAGGAACTAGGAGAGCTTCAGGCAAAAGTCATACCTATTTCGGATAACGAAATAAGATTGGGAATGGACTTCATGAAGACTTGCGACATCGAAGCGAAATTAGGAAAAGGATTGTGGAGTGTAGAGTCGGGAGAGTAAAGGAGATTTGTATCAAACGAGAATCAGGAAATAACTATTTTTGCGGAATGTGCGGGAATTTCCAAGCTGACAGATCCAGAGGACAAGCGATAGAGGAGATAGTGGAGAGAATACTGCCACCGCCATCGGACACGCCAGGAATCACGCGATTAACAAAACATCGGATAGAAGTGACGAACGAAGAACCGATCAAACATCGGCCCAGGAGAACGTCTCCGAAAATGATGCAGATAGCGCAAGAGGAAGTGGAAAAGATGTGGCGACAGGGAATAATCGAGAATTCAGCATCGGACTACAGCAGTGCACTGGTGATGGTTCGAAAATCGGATGGGTCCTACCAATTTTGCACCGACTTCAGGGATTTAAGCAAAGTAACGAAGAAGGACGCATACCCGATTCCGACCGTGGATACAATTCTGGATAAATTGCGGAAAGCTAAGTACCTGACGACCATCGATCTGCGCATGGCGTATTTCCACGTGCTCTTGGAAGAGGCCAGCCGGAAATATACGGCATTTACGATTCCGGGATCAGGATTGTGGCAGTTCGTAAGAATGCCATTCGGGCTGACAAACGCTCCAATGACTTTCCAACGCGTCATAGACGCGCTATTTAGTCCAGAATTCAAACCAGTGGTATTCGGATATCTGGATGACATCATCATAGCGACGGATTCGTTCGAGGAACACGTTCGGTGGTTAAAGTTGGTGTTGCGAAAATTGATGGAAGCAGGGCTGGTGGTGAACCGAGATAAGTGCGATTTTTGTTGTTCAAGGGTAAAATACTTAGGATTTTGGTTAGCTAGTGAATGTTGGGGTGGTACGCGAGATTTATAGAGCAAGATGCAGGGCAGAAAATACCATTGGTGAAGTTATTGCGGAAGGGACAGGAGTGGAAATAGGGGGAAGAGCAGGAAGAGGCATTCCGAAGCCTGAGAAAGGCACTCAGCGAAGTACCTGTGTTAGCGAGGCCGGACTTCACCCAGCCTTTCACGGTGCATTGCGTTGCGAGCGAATATGCGATTGGAGCGGTAGTAACCCAGGAAAAGGAGGATGGTAAACACCCCATAGTATATGCTAGCAGAGTGTTATCAAAGGCGGAAAGGAATTATTCAACGACGGAGAGAGAGTGTTTAGCGGTAGTGAAGAAGTTGCGTCCGTACCTCGAAGGTTACTCATTTATGGTCATAACCGACCATAGCTCCCTCAAGTGGCTGTTTACAATGAAAGAGCCGACGGGAAGAGTAGCGAGATGGATCCTGGAAATGCAACAGTGGGATTTTAAGATAGTTCACCGAAAGGGAGCCTTAAACCACGTCCCGGACGCCCTGTCGAGGATGCAGGAAGATAAAGAGGAAGAAATAGCGGCATTCAAAGAGGTGACGGATAAGCAGTATTTAGCTAAAATGGAGGAAGTCAAAGCCCATCCAGAACGTTTCCCAAATTGGCGAGTGGAGAATGGTATTCTATATAGGTACCGTAGCTACCCATTACTTGATCCAATTACAAACAAAGAGGATGGATGGAGACTAATGGTGCCAGTAGATGGTAGATGAGCGAGGGAGAGTACTTAGGGAAGCGCATAGCGAATGGAGAAAACATATGACCGAGTAGCGAGAGAGTATTATTGGAAGGGTGTCTGGTATGATGTCAAGACCTTCGTCGTGCAGTGCCCAGAATACCACCAGTACAAGGTCAGCCAAACGGGACCACATGGGTTAATGGGCAAGAGGATTTTCGAACGCCCTTGGGCCGTGGTAGCAGCCGACATGATGGAGTTCCCATCAAGCAAAGGCCAGAACAAGTACTTGCTGGTATTCCAGGACCTGTTCACGAGATGGGTGGAGTTCAGACCGTTGCGGAGGGCAGATGGTAAGGCAGTAGCAAAGGCTTTCGAAGAGTTAATCTTGTTTTGATGGGAGATGCCGGAATACTTGTTAACAAATAACGGGAAAGAGTTTGATAATAAGGTCTTGAAAGGAGTATTAGCGGAAAACGGGTTTAACACGTTACAACGCCTCCTTATCACCCGCAAGCCAACCCCGTAGAGCGCAGAAACCGAACTCTCAAAACAATGACAGCACTTTTCGTGAAGTCAGATCATCGAAATTGGGATGCCCACCTGCACGAGCTCCAGCACGCCATCAATGAAGCGAGGAAGAAGCAGGAGAAACAGTACAATAGGGGTGGGAAGGACGTGAGGTTCCTTGTCAGCGATAAACTACTGAGGAGGACAAACCTCCTATCCAACGCCGCGTAACGGTTTCCTGCGAAATTAGCGCCGAAGTGGGAGGGCCCTTTCGAAATCCTGGAGGTCCGGTCTCTATCGGTTTATATTTTAGGGGCAGGCTCGAGTAGGCGACTCGCGAAAGCGCACGTGGCTGATTTACGGAAGTTCATCCCTCCTCGATCCGTCAACCTTCCTAAGCCTACCTAGTTTCCCCTGAGATACCGTCCAATAATGTTTTTTTGTATTTTTCTTTGTTGGTTGTGTGGATATGTGTAAATAGAGGAGATGCTGGGTGAGAGAGAGGAGGCCGTAGGGGGGGGGGGTGGTCAGGGGCTCAGTTCCCCAGACCTTCGTCTCGGTCTGGCCAGAGGTCGTGCCGGACACCCCACGCCCCGTGGAGGCAGGATTGGCCCAAGAGTACGCTGCGTGTGAGGGCCGGGGTGCTTTGTCGGCCGCCGCCGAGGCCGAGCTAGGGAAAAAGGAGCCCGGTGGCAACGGTAACGCCACTCCGCGCTCTACCTGGGCCCACCGGGACACGCTCCCGGGGTGCTGGGCCACGCCCACCTCCGGAGGGCCGAGAGGTGATGCCCTGGGTGGAGCCAGCGATTCCGGCGCACCTCCAAGGACCGGTGTTCCGCGCACTGTCGGTGGATAGCGACCCGTCGGGGCCCATGGAATGGGACGAGGAACCCGTCGCGCCTCGCCCAGCAGCGGTTCCCAACGACGAGGATAGTAGGGCCCTCGGAAGTGGTGGAGGAGCTCGAGAGGGCAATGAGCAGGAGGATGAGGAAATACAATCCTCGCCGGCACCTGGAGATGGACGGCTACGAGCCCCTACATCTTCAGCGAGAGTCACCGGGCAGGTCCTCCGGTGGGTCGTCCGTGTCGGCGGAACCGACCGTACTGCCCCCGCCAGGACGCCGGCCACTCGCAGTCAAGCGGTGGGGTGTAATATTCGGTAACTTGACGCCGGTCCCGACGGACCCGACCGTTGACCCCCCGCCCGATGGGTGCTTGAATTGCTGGCAGCGGAGCCATCGTCGCGCGAAGTACCCCCACCCTGTCCGGTTGGAGCACTATGTCAGGAGGGGGGTCACTCTCGACGACTGCCCGAGGTGTAGCGGCCCGCACCAGCAGCACCGGAACTCATTCGGGGAGGGCGCGATGCGGTCGAGTATTAATACCGCGCGCGGGGATCGTCGGGCGCTGTCTGGCGGCGACGAGAAAGGGCGGCTTCCCCGCAATAGGATCCGCGGCACGGCCGCCTGGTCCCAGCCGGGTGCCGGAGAGGGTGGCCCCACTCCAGATCCCATCCACTTCGCTCGCTGCCCCTCCCTCGGCCCCTTCGTCCCTAGCCCTGGTGTCCTTGAGATGAGTCGAGGCACCAGAGACGGCCGCCGGGACCCAGTGGAAGCGGACGTTTAAGTTGAAGGAGGCCATGCGCATCATCGAAGGGATGCAGGTGATGCCCACGGATGTCCACGACATCCTCCGGGCAGTATTCCTGCCCCGACGATAGAGGTTGGATGGAGAAGGGAAGGCGGAGTAGAGATCAGCGAGAGAGAGAGACATGAGATTAGAAAAAAAAAATATAGATAATCGTGAGAGAGAAAGGAGATTAGAGAAAAATATAGATCAGCGTGAGAGAGAAAAGAGAACAAGGAAAAATTAGATAAGCGTGAGACGGAAAGGAGATTAGCGTGAGAGAGAGAGAGAGAGGAGTTTTTTTTGTTATAGCGTGATGAGAGGAGGAATGATGAGACGAGAAAGAGCATGCCCCAAGAACACCTAGTAAGTGACCGAGGGATACCAGGGTTTGTTGTTGTTTTTTTTATTTTTTTTTATTATATATATTTATTTCTATTATTTTGTTGTGAGTGTGTAGTACGTAGAATAACTGATCGAAAGATGGAATGCGCGAGAGAATCACTTGGGATAGCTTGGTGAAGGGAAATGTAGAGTGTGTGTGAGGGAGAGAACATATTAGTTAAGAATAATATTAAGCGCGGATCGGTGTGTCGAAGGCTGCTCGGAGGCGGGACTTGCAATAAAAGAGGCACGTAGCCCATGTAAATACCAGAGTGAAGGGATTAGCGGTTCACTCCTGACGGGTATCCCGTGTTAGGGGGGGGGGATTGTGACGTGGGAACCACGTCACGTATATAATTTATTATTAAAAGTAAACCCGAGCGAGAACAGCGAGTCCCGCGGCCGAAAATCCGACCACACGACCGAGCCGAATAATCAAAGAATGATACACGGCGTATCTGCGAATATTCTTTTTAAATATGTTTCAGAGGGAGCGAGCACGAGAGCGAGAGAAAGAGAAGACACCGAAAGTGACTGGCCGGGCCTGCACGAGAGCGAGAGAGGGAGAAACCCGATCCGGCTTACCACGGGTGTCCTTGGCGCCCACGGCACTCGACGACGGCAGCACTCTCGCGCACTATACCGGCGAGAGTCCACGGACACTCTCGAGGCGAAGGATCGCGACGACAAGCCCGAGGAACACCGATACCGAGGCCAACCGACGACGAGGCCAAGGACGACCGACCACGAGGCCGAAGACACGAGCAGGCGGCGAAGACACGGCAACACGTGTCCACGCGCGATGAGTGGCGGGGACCATGTTAGCTAGCGAGAGAGAGAGAGAGAGAGCATGCTGCCGTGAGAGAGAGATAGAGAGCGCGGAGAGTAGGGGAACCGAGTGTAGCGAGAGAGAGAGAGAGCGTAGGCATCAGCGCGAGAGAGATAGAGAGCGCGGAGAGTAGGGGAACCGAGTGTAGCGAGAGAGAGAGAGAGAGAGATAGGCGTAAAGGGCTAGACACGGCTGCGGTAGCGCGAGAGCGATAGCGGCGGTCAAGAGCCACGAGAGAGAGAGAGAGGGAAAGAATCAGAGGCTTTTATTATTTCGAATAAGCGCGCGCGGAAGAGATCAGCGTAAGCAGCGGACAGGAGCCAATGAGCAGCGGCAAAGGCCGATGAGAGGCCGCAATTGACGAGAAAGAGCGAAGGGAAGACTAGGTTCCCGACTGGAGTCGCGGATTGGCCGAGCAGAGTGGAGACGAAGAAGACGACACCGAGGATGTTGGGAAAGACTTCCGCCTGCTCACTCGCTGTTCGTCCGTGTTCGCGACTACACGCGTTTTCTTACATACGACCCCAAGATTTACCAGCCACGTGCCAAATTCGTCCGTTAGAGAGAAGGATCGGAAGGAAGGGCCACCTGAGTATCAGAAAGTCCAATACTTTCGTTCGCGCGTGCTCTGAGAGTGAGGGAGCGAACGAGGCTACACTTGTTGTCGCCGCAGCAGGCTGAGCTAACGACGGTGAGTGGTCTGCTATATATCCCGTGTAAGTGCGCGTTTTGTCTCCGGGCAGTCGAGCCTCGCTGCTGGTGGCTCCAGGAAGCTCAAAGAGAGAGAGAGAGAGAGAGAGAGCTAGAGAAAAGGAGGGCGCGAGAGTGAGCTATACAAGCTAACCTGGGAGAAACCGGTGACGGGGGATTCGCGTAAGTAGAGTTGCGTGGGGCAGCAAGTGTCGCGGAAAATGGCGGCTTGCTCGGTTTAGCGGCTCGGCGTGTGTTCGGTGTTCGGCTTGGGCGGGTTTATGCGAGAGAGAGGTAGAGGAGTTGATAGATAGTGTTTCAGGGATGAGTATTTTATTGTTGCACGAGAGAGAGAGCGAGAGAGAGGAAGTGAGACAGATTAATTTCGAGATTGAGCGCGAGAGAGAGAGGAGATAGAAAATTCAGGATTACGTGTGTTAGAGAGAGAGAGAGAGAGAATTCGAACGTTCAGCGTATTTTCGTGTGAAAGAGAGAGAGAGAGATAGATAGATAGATAGATAGATATAAATTTATTTTGTAACAAAACAAAAATTACAATGCTCTATAATGTTAACATAATGCTAATAAAAAAACTTGGAGGTACAATATTGCACTAAATATTGCACTAAATAATTGGATAACACAGTCAATTACAAATTAAATAATACTGATACAGTAAGTCAAAATACGTAAGTGATATCACATTTACAGCTTATAAATACAAAATAAAATTCGCAAAATTCAGTCTAATATCCATGAGTCAAAAGGTAAAAATAAAAATAAACAAAATAAAAGATAAAAGAGGACAATACAAAGCCATTCACACCCACATAAATGATCATTCACTCGTACATTCATGTCAATAAATACACGCATACGGTTAAAAATGAAGTATATGGGACGCCACAGAATAAATTAACACTCAGCAACGCCCATCGGCATAAATGTACTTATCAGTCTAAATTAAGTAGGTGCTTTTTGCTTTTAAGAGAGAGAGAGAGAGAGAGAGTGCGCGCGAGAGAAAGAGAGATAGAATTCGAATACTCGGCGGATTTTTATGCGAGAAAGAGAGAGAGAGTATTGTTAGGTGGTTTTTTAGACAATTAATTGATTTTGCTGCGAGAGAGAGAGAGAGAGAGAGA
>UELU01135431.1:7755-22224 GCA_900490025.1 Megastigmus dorsalis
CGAACGCGAGGAGCAATAGCCCAAGCAAAGAGAAAGCACTCCGGGAGTGAATAGCAAAGAACAAAAAGCACCGGTGTGTATGTGTGTGTATACGCGACGCGAGCACGTCTCGTTATTAGTCTCGATAATTAACGTTCCTTTCTCGCTCGGCGCAATCGTTAGCCTAACAACCTGGAATTTCGGTCTTGCGGAGAGAGAAAGAGAGAGAGAGAGAGAGAGCAGGTCAATCGAGATTAAAGTGAGTGTAAGAGAGCAGAGAGAGAGAGGGTTAAACTCAACCCCCTGATCGATGTTTACACATGCCGGTACACGCGCGCGTGCCAAAAGTGCGGACGCTCTCGAGTGTATGTTTTATGTACTATATAGAGAGACGACGACAACGACGCAAAAAAAAAGAGAGAGAGAGTAAGAGGTTCATCGTATATCCCGTGCACGTGGCCCCTCTCTTTCTTTGTTGTAAGGAAGTAGGTACCCACATCATCATTATGTTCGGACCGTCCGAAGCTACTGTATAGTCCTCCCCACCCTCCATTCAATGGAACCTCTTTCACGGCCCACTAATTCGAGCCCTTTGTGCGCGCTGATTTTTTCCTCCTCTATATATTCCTACCTTTCGCTCGCCCTTTTTTTTGCGCACTTACATTTATCCTGCATCGCACGTCTTCCTACTGCCCTTGCTCTCTCATTCTCTCTCTCTCTCTCTCTTTCACACGCACACACTTTATATATATTCTTTCTCGTGCAAGGGTCTCTCATAAAGTGAAAACGTCGATTGTTTGATTCGCGAGCCCGATCGTTATATATTAAAACAGAGAGGAGAAAAGGGAGATATTGGAGCCGCTCTGCCGGTTATGAGCTCGCACGCGCCGCTTTTTCATTCGAGAGGGGCGGGAGGAAGGGAGGGAGGCGAAGAGTATTGGCTACGACGCTAGCCGCAAACTGACAGCTAACGTAGACCGTTGTAGTGGACTGGCCATTTTGCCTCGAAGTTTTTGTTCAGCCTCGGCGAGAGCTAGTCCATAAACGCTATGCGCGTGATGCCGAACGTTTGCGGAAAAATTCGAAAAAGATAATCGGGAAAGGCTTTTTTCTGGTTTTCAACTTAAATTGTTTACGTATATGAATCGGTGGATTTTGGATTTTCGTTTCGGTGAGAGTCGAATATCGGGAATACCGAGTGTGTGCATTGACTCGGTGTGCCCGAATATATATATTTTTTGCGTTTTCGTTTATGTCTGCCTGGGGAATATAGCGCAGATGAATTTTGTAAGTTCAAAGGGATTTGAGGAGAATTCCATTTTTTCCAAAGGTTTGTCGAAATCCCGGGCTGCTGAATTATATTTAATAAATATAAAAGATAACTTTAAAACGTTATTGATACGCTTTTTCAATCAACTATAATAATCCCTTTCCCCCGAAAACATCAAATGATTTCAATTAACTTCGGCTTATAAAAATATTTATCTCTCTTCTTTTCGTAAATCTCGCGATAAAACGGGACTCGTCTACAATTTTATATTTCAATAATAATATAATATAAAACCAATTTCAAACCCGTCCACTTTTATTCACGGATTCGAAATATATCTAGTTTTCGGCCATCATTTGAATAAATCCGATTCTTTGCCTTTTCGCAAAAGCTGTACTAACGAGACTGATCGCATTTTCTACTCGGCCGTGCGTAGCTCGAAAGCCAGAAAGAAATTCACTTGGTGTGCGGCACTCGCGCATATTGCGCTGCAGGCCGGGATCGGCAAAGAAATCGGCATGCTGCATGTTAAGAGAGAGAGGGAGAGAGAGAGAGAGAATCGCTCGAGACATTTTTCAATACGCCAAAAAGCATCATCTTCGGTATCTACTTAAAAGTATTCCGCGCGACCCTACCACACTATCTCCCCCCGCTAGTCTTCCTTTACCTAACCCCCATAATGGACGAACTTTTTAATCGAAGCAGTTCTCAGAAAATTGCTCTTATATAAGATCGTAAAGTTTATGGCCATCAGAATGGCTGAATTTCAAGGTGAGGCGCGGCAGCGGTAGCAGCACCGGCTCAGCGTTTGAAAATCTCGGGGCGAGAGAAAGAGAGAGGGAGAGAGAGAAAGAGAGAGAGAGAGAGAGAGTGAGGGATGGGGGGCTGGAGGGGGAGGGAAGTTGCACGACGGTAACTGCTGGCGCAGATATCCTTTAAGTGCGTGTTCGCATTGTACGCCGTCTATATACAATAGACGCTTTTCTTCCCTTTCATACAAAAAGCCCCGTAATGATTGGCAAAGTGGCACTTTAGTGGCCTGATATAACTTCATATTTTAAGTAGCGCTGATTTTCAATCCTTTTATATAACCTGCATCCTTTCTCTGATAACGCAGTTTTCTCTCGCCAGAGAAAGCTCAAGTATATATATGGACATAGAAAGTTATATACCTGTGTGTCAGTTTTTGCAAATAAATTTTAATCGTTCTATTAAAAATTTTAACATCCATTTATCCGATGGATATATATATATGCTTCGTTCGCCTGCAATGTATATATACATATATATAACCTTCCATTTTAAACAATCATATCGAAAATGAACGCGCGTCTACTTTATTCGCGATTTTATTGCCCCGAGATAATTTTCTTGTCCTAGCAGGTATTATGAAAGTTCAATAAAAAGATTTAATTTCCATGGATTTCGCGTGACTGGCAGAGCAATCGCCGCTCTCTCCATCGCCGCGTTGTCCCGCGGTAATAACAAAATAATAGCTAAGCGCACGACGTCGCCGTCGCCGTCGCCGTCCTCCTATTTCCTTTTCCTCTCATTTACTTCGGCAAGCTGCACTTGCATTCCGGTATATATACAGGCTATATATGCTCGCGTCTACCTGCCTAGCTATAGAGCGCAACACACACACACACACGCTCGAGCATCGACATTAAATTATTCAAATTATTCTACGTGCTCCGCGCGTCCCCTTGTATTTGACTTGCATTCCTGTATACCGAAAGCCGCAAAGTAAACAAAGCAAACCGCAAGGAACTCATAAAGTAGGCGAGGGAGAGAGAGAGAGAGAGAGAGAGAGGCATCTGTTGTAAATGGACCCTAAGGAGGTCGAGGAATGACGAGCTTTGGTATATATAGAGGAGAGCACGAGAGAGAGAGAGAGCTGGGAGGGAGAGCGAGGCAGGACGAAGCTTTAATCACTAGATTCGCCTGCGCTCCCGTCTAATTGACTCATAGACGCGCATCTCTGATCAAAGTTCGGGATTGAGTTAGCGAAAGCACCGGGCTGTTCTCGCGGCTTAGCCGCCCTCCATCGATTTTGATGTATTCATGCTGAAATCCTGACGAGGTTAAGGCGCACCAGAACTTGGCACCTTGAGGAGCCTTGGTGCTCTTAACGACCGACTAGACGCGCAGAGGAGCGAAGGGTCAGAGCAAACTATAGAACTTATATACGCGCAGGGCCTTTTCCTTTTTGCCGTTGCAAGTTTTCGGATTTGGTTTACTTTTTTGGTCCTGTTATCTTCGCAGTTGCGTAAAGGTTTCGAATATAATATAACGCTGGCAAGGTGAGTGGCGTTTGCAAAGTTCCGATACAGAGTATAAGCTCTTTATGGACCCGTGTGGGTTTGATCTTGATTTAGATAAAGTTTATTCTAGGCGTGGCATATTAATCGGATTGATTCTGAGAATACACGTGACGTTTTATTAAACAACGAAGTAATTATTATTGTATCGGTTCAAAAACTATACATATCGTTGCTATAATTCAATATTTATGACAATTTATATTGAGAAAAATTCTTAATAATACCTTGGGCTTAATGAAGCTATCCTAGATTGAGTGCATAATTAGCTGAGAATAAAATGAACTGAGTAGTGCTGTTATAAGAGTATGCTTTTGCATTTGATAATTGGGGATTCGGTCCAATTATTTCAATTAAGCGTTATACTTGGATTTCCGCGCTGGCATTTTATCTCCTAATAATATTCAAAAGATTTTCAATTCGAAAAATAGTTCACATAATTAGCTTCAATCTGCAATTAAAATCTCCATCCCCGCAACCGTGCTAATTAATAATAATGATCAAGCTCAACCCCTCGAATTTGAGCGGCAGGTATTTTCCCCTGGATCTCGTGTATTATACCAAAACCTTTCGCGAAGATATAAATTTTTTTCAATAAACGTGGCTTAAATTTAACATAAATTTAACAACCCAGTTTTAGAACATCGCACTCCCGTTGTAAAACTTGAAGGTTTAATGAAAAAATCGATGGGAAATGACCTTAACGCCCAAAAGCGATTAACGTATATATGTTTCGACGTCGTAACTCCAAACTCATCGACGAACGCAGAGAGAAAAAAGGGTTATATATGAAAAATCCCGCGCGCACAAATTTAAAGCTTTCAGCATCACGCGAAATTACTCGAGCGAATCCGTTGTATGCAGATCAGCGCGTTTCCCAGCTTCACAATTTTCAAAAAGCCCTCGCGATCCTCCTTTTTCCTCCCCACACCCTACGCTCGTGCATTTTATCTCTCTCTCTCTCTCTGTCTCTCTCCTATATGTCTCTCTTTCCAGCCACTGGATGCCAGCAAATTTTTGACGCGATTACGTACGCGTCATGTGTAAACTGGATTGAAAACTCCCGTGTCCCCGCGCGTGTCCGTTTACGTGTTTCGCAACACGTGAGCATCGCGCGATATGTATGTATATATGTGTACATATATGCATATAGGCCGATTTGCATGAGCCTACACTCGTGACGCGTGGCATTATCTCAATTAATTTAAACAAAATATGTATAATGATCGTGTAAAATTTTATAAAACAGAGAGAAGGAGCGAAATTAACGTTACTATGTATATGAATTACTTGACATTTAGACATATATGGCAGTCTACGGAATCAAAGGTAAAAAGCCAACTGCGAATATATATATATATAAGCCGCGCGCTCACATGGGAATTTGCATGTTTATGTAAAATATTTCGGGCATTGGCCGAGGTCCAAAAATTTATTTTCTTAGTTAAGTGGGCGCGCATTTTGTGCCGTGCGGCCAGTGTCCGCGTTCAAAATTCACCCGTGCATTTTTGCCGTGCTTGTAATGACCGACACTCAACTTTTCCAAGTATACAGTCGAAATTTCGTGATAATATGGAAATTCGCGTATATAACCCGGCAACAGCTGTTATCACTGCTTTAATCGCCACAGCGAAAAATCACTTTTCAAGGTTCAGGTATGTTCATATAACAAAAAGAGGGGAGAGCCCATTATGCACGCGCATATGCCGACCCCCCCGAGTCGACATTATTTTCACTCTCGCGTCGAATCATATCGCGCAAACCTTTCACATCGAACAATTTATAATCACATGCCGGATCCTATAACTATATACATCCATATCGGTCAATACCTATACACAGAATTATTCCTCTGTATACGTGTATAATGCATCTTCGTAGGACATAATGAAATCACACGCAGGCAGTCAATGCTTTAACGATCGTCGAGGTACAAAAAAAAAGCCGCGCGCAGGAGACGAAATTTTACACGACGCACATAGGAGCTGCGGAATCAGTCAGCCCGACAGAATCAAGCCGTCGTGGCTCTCGGCTATATGCGCGGGCTAAAAATCGCTGACACAAACATTCGCTGTACTCGTGCGTCCCTCGCGCAGGGACGGTTACGAGCGCGCGAATTTCCACGAGCCTGTTTTTCAAGTGGGATGCACACGACGGCGCGCGGCTCGCCCACGCTTAAAAGCGAACTCCTGCCTGGCTGGAGCGGTGCAGCCCCTCGTGTTGATACACCATCGTGCACGCGACGATGCGCGCTGCATGCAGCACGCCTACGTATACGCGGCCCGACTACGCGACCCCCTTCGAAAAGCGACATTGAAAGATATTGTCTCTTACATGCATCGCGGGCTGCTCCCCTCGTAACTCCCTCTCTCTGGCTCTCCTGGCTTTTTGCGTTCGCGTCGCACAAATGCTCCAGGGTGGCAATTTTAGCGGAGCGAGCGCGTCGGAAAACAAAAATAATACTACGTGCTCCCCCTATATATATGTATATGTATATAGATGTACATATAATACACGGTATATGTGCGCGTGGGTTGATTCGGCGAATGTATATCTCTTCTCTCCCTCTCGCTCTCGTTTCGAAAGGAGTCAAGTTACGGCGTTATTTTGTCGGCGGTTGGCGGCGGCTGATGTCCCGTCGGTCGTTGCCGCCGGGATATATACCTCTACTCCGTGCGTCAAGGATGGCGTTGACGAAAGGGATGTGTATATATAGGCATGCGTGGGGAAAACAAAGAGATGCACTGCACGCGTACGTGGTAGCGAGGATTTAATTAATGGAACGTTATACGCCGTGTGCAGACTGAACAGTTATTCGTAACTTGGTATAAAGTTGTTGTTGTTGTTGTCGTTGCGTTTCGAACAACGGTATTTTAAATACATTTTATATTTTACGCATTTTATGAATTTTCCTTTTGTTTGTTCGCGTTCTACTTAGAAAATTTTTCAAGATAAGCGGTACATATACCCATTTATTATGTGAAAGTCTCTTATCAGTATGGATTACGTCTATATCAACCTTTTTTTTCTGATTAAGATTTTCTTTACGGACACAAGCATTTCATCCCAGCCATTCTTATTGATTATTATTAATCATCTTCCATTTATTTAGCGACCGGGACTATACGGGCAATCATGATAAAACTTTGCTCGTTATCTTTGTTATTGCAATACATTTGCGTCAGATAACGAAATAAGTAATGATTAGATTTTAGGGTCGAGCATTAATTATAGACGAGTAATAGATAATCGTCGCGATATATATTATACGTTTAATAACTTCCTTATTAGCAGTGGGAAATGCCTCGTCCCGAAAGTTCGCCAACTACTTTATTCCTCGGTCCGAAACTAATTATTATAGAAACTTGAAAAGTCTAAAGTTCGGATTTAAGCTGTGATTAATTCGTAACAGATGTATGTATATATATATAGTTTTTTTATATATATATAGGCGCTATAATTTTACGCGCACTCGACGATTGTTTTCATCGGTCACAGATTTTTCTCAATACATAGTAAAAATAAAAACAAAGCTAAGTTTAATCTTTTCTAAGCATATTCATGTACAAATATTACCATTCACCCCAGTCGTGTATATAAAAGCTCTTGTTCGCAGATACAGGAGCCAAAAGCGTTATTATACGCGCGTACAAATCAAACTAACAACGAAAGAGGGAATATTAAGAAGCGGGAGAGAGAGAGATATAGATAGAGATAGAGAGAGAGAGAGAGAGAGAGAGAGAGAGAGAGAGAGAGCGGGAGAGAGCAAACGATACCTCGCGCTCGCGAAGAGATAAACAAAGACCCTCGACGTTCAAACCTCTCTCCATCTCTCTCTCTCTCTCTCTCTCTCTCTCCCTGTATTTCATTTGCATGACGTGCCCGAGTGGTCGGGAGCCACCGCAACACCACGATCCCAATTAAAGCGCGCGCGCGACAGAGAGAGAGAGAGAGAGAGAGGCCGAGAGATAGGTGTAGTCATATAGCGCCAACAACAGCAGCAGCAGTGGCAGCGTCGTGTCAACGCTGAGGCGGCGAAGACGACGTCGGCCTCGATGACTATATCAGCGGAAAACGCAGTTGTCGCCATCGTGCCCGAACTCTGCATTCGAGATCGCGTATATATACTCCCTCTCTCTCTTCCTCCTCTCTAACGACTCGATTATATACGTATATATGTATACATAACGGAGAGGCTGCAGCAGAGCGATGAAAGCCCGAGTGCACAGTGCCACGTATGTAGGTGGAGAGAAGAGAAAAAAGAAACGAGGTTGTATGTATAGGGTTATTGCCGCGTGCAAAAGTGAAAATCGACCTTCCACTTTCTTGGATAAGAAAAGCCTTCTGATTGTTTCTTTCTCTCTCTCTCTCTCTCTCACACTCACTTACTCACTCTATATCCTCTCTCTCTCTTCCTCTTACGATGCACCGCGAGACTCGCTCGTTCGGAAACTTATTTTTTCGCGAATGACCACCGCTGCGGCTCCGCGTAATTCCGAATTGTTATGATAATTTGAGTTCATCCGTTATTTCTCCCTGATTCCCGTCGTCTTACTTCTTCTTCTTTATCCGTGTGCAGCAGCGGCGAGCGTCTTCATTATGTCCCCTATCTTTTCTACCTGATGCTGCTGCTATTGCTGCGACACGGACCGTTGCAGCGTTCGGTATGCGGAATTCCAGATTATTTTGCCGTGGAAATTTGCGTTCGTTAGCTAGTAGAAGCGATGCGCCAATTGTGTCGTCTCTCTCTCTCTCTCTCTCTCTCTCTCTCTTATACTATCTTGATATACACAGGTATATATACTATCCCTGAACGCTGCTGTTATTTTGAATTGCGCGTTCGTTAGTGAATTATATACTGCTGCGGCGACGCCGAAGAATAAAAGAGTGTCCTTTTCATATATTCTTGCATCTCTTTTTTTATCCTCGACCTGACGCGGATCTTGCTCATCGAAACGTATACTCGATGAATAAGTATGAAGGATACACCTGCGGCTTTTTTCTCCTCGCAAATTTATTATTTTTATTCGTTAGTTCGAATATGGGTACAATGTATAATTGTTATAGTGTATACATACTAAATAAATAGAAATATATATATATTTATTCAATCAACATGTTTCGATTTTTATACAAGACTAGTTTTGAGTTGCGATAATTCAAGTCATATAAATAAATGCAAGTCACTCATATGATCATTTTCATACTTTAAGTAAACTCCCAATGGCTATACGAAAATTGTATTACCAATTAAAATAATACCGCTGTAGAAATTATTTCCTATTCAGGACATTGCATAAAAAAGCGCAGCGTGTCATTTGTTATATATAAACAAAACACTGCGCATTTGAGTTCTTTCCCAACAATGTTACAAGAACAATTCATTACTAGCGATGCGCGTGCAGTTGGAGCAGCGGCTGGCCTCTCTGCCCTATTATAAGATTCTGGAAAAGACAAATGCTGCTACAGATAACTGATTTTGCAGCGCCCGCACGCGCTTACACCCGTGAGCAATTATATAATCGCGGACCGACGAGCACGCGAGGAAATCCGGAAAATCGCACAAATATTCCGCAAGACGAGCCCCATTGTGCAGCGCGGCGCACCGTTGATACCGAGAGGCCCTCGTCGCGCCAACAACAATCAGCCTTAAACAAAACACTAACTGATGCGAACGGCCCGTCCGCATCGCGCGAGACTGTCCTCCGCTATTATACATTCGCACTCACACACACTTGTAGCAACGAATATAAACGTATATATTCGTTGCTTGTACACAGTAGCAGCTTCAAGTACAATACCGAAGGAATCTCTCGACAACTCGTTTCACGGAATAAGGAATTATTTACTCGCGAGCTCGTGGTGAAGAAGAAGAAGAAGAGAAAAGAGCGGGAGAGGAAGGCGAGGGCATTGTCGGGGACCGATAAAGCCTCAAAAGCCTCTTCATCCCAGGGAACGAAAGTTTCGTATTATGGTTCGAGTATGTCGCCGCTTCTCTAGCCTCTCTTTCTCTATCTCTCGCGCATTTAAAGAGGCCAAAGACGTCGAGGATGTCGCCTCGCGACTACTGGCGGGAGGTCGAGGGGAGGGCAAAAATGCTATATAGAAGGGAGAGAGAGAGAGAGAGAGAAGGAGGCGCGAATCGCTCGCCTGGGAGCGTTTTCTTCACCGCTGCTGTATATATATATACATATACTGCCAGACGTCGTCGTCGTCGATCGCGGCGGCGCGATAAGACACCCGCTGCGAGAGGGAAGAAAGAACGGAGAGCCGACTTGTATGCTGCAGCGGGCATAGACACGGCCGACGGTTCCGCCCGACGCATTATATATACTTACTCGACGCTTGTCGGAGGCGGAGGAGAACAAAAAAGAGAGGTGGAAAAAAGAGAGTCCAATACACGGAGCTGCTCTCAAGGGCAGACGGCTTTGAATTTGTTTTTGATTGAATTTATATTAATGCAGAGCGCGGAATGTGTGAATTGAACTCCCGACGAGCTTCATACTCAATACTCCCTCACTATTGCAGGGTTTTAATATACACGGCTGCGCTTACGTAATTTGATCAAGAATTTTTAATTTTCCATCCGCTTATGTAATAATAATCTATTTGTGCCGAATGTACACCGCCACGTCGAATATGTTTGTCGCGATAGTATCCAGCGCTGATATACATAAGCGCGCTCGACCCACAAAATATTTGCCGTACGCCGGTGCATCTTTATTGCACATAAATCACTGTGGCCGACTCGTTATCACGCATTTATTACAGCTCAAACATAATCAATATCAATAAAGTATACAATCAAATATAATCAATGATAAGGTATAACGTTGGTGATTGTTTGGCTAGTGTTTGCCGTATGGACAGATGCGAGTCTGAGGGGCGAGTCTGATGTGCACTGATCTGCGTAAAAATCCTTAGCACTGGGCGGTATTTTGACTTTCCAGCTATTTGCTCATATACTTACTGATCTAAATTACAAAAATTCATACACTGGGATAACAAACATGAATGTTAAATCATTGATACATCAGCAATAATTGTCGAACATAATAACAATTACAGTTCGGTAGAAAAACAGAGCATTCGAGGATCAAAAAATTCCTCAAGCTTGAAACAAGCACATAAAGTTTGTTTAAAAAGTTCAGTTGGGCCAAGCATCCATTTATCTTTTTTTTTCTGATATTATAAAGACGCACGCGGCATCGCGTTTAATCCCACATCGAATCTCACGAGAATCGCCGCGTCAAAAGAGCCGTGAGGAATCTTCAGCTCCCGCGGACGAGGAGAAATAACGAAAGTGCTCAAAGTTGCGCGGCTCACGCCGAAACTTTTAATATTATTTCCCCGCGTCATCGTCGTTCGCGACAGTTTTCTGTATTTATTAAATCGTTGTCGGAGAACCGAGTGCATGTACAACGATACAGGAAGGGTGAAAGTGCCGCGCGATCGATCGGGTAAGCGCGTAATTCAGGGGCGCGAAAAACGCAGAAACTCGTATATCTTCAATCTCTCTCTCTCTCTCTCTCTCACTCACTCTCTCTCTTCCTCTACGCGACAAAGCTCCTGAGTGCTCGTTCGTGCGCGCGGCCGCGAACTGTATTAATTATTCGCGAATGTATATATGTATATACGCGGGCGCGCTCACTCCGATCTCTGGTTTCGTGTATATGCGCCGCGATTATGCATATATACACATAGGGAGTGGGTCGCGTCAAATCGGCGGAGGTGAAATATTTAAAAACGCTGAAATCTTCGTGCACTATTCATGAGTTGACGGATGTATCAATGTTTTAACAGTGCGAGAGATGTTAAGAGCTTATAGAAACAGCCCTGACAGATACCAAGAATTTTATTTTCCAGCGTTTGTTTTAATTCTTGTACTGGGAATGGGCGAAATTTTTATTTGGATTTCTCTGAAGCAGTACTGATTTAATAATAATACATATGTACATATACATATAGCGCTTCGTCGATTCTCAGTTCAAGAATTCAAACAACCGCTGAAAGATGAAATTCCATTGATATCCGTTATGCCGATATTCATATACGCCAGTAGAATTTTAGAAACTATTTGTTAAAACAACATATATATTATACATATGTGTGTTGATTTGATAAAAATTTGCTTAAATTATACTGGCATATTGACACGATATTCCTTAAAAAAATTTTCTTTGGATTTCTCTGAAGCAGTACTGATTTAACAATACTCGCATTTAATGGATTTATTCCAATTTCATGCTTCGAATGAATTCTGTAAATATTTTTAATCCTGCGGGTTTAATAAATAGTTGCGGATACAGAATTTTTCATATGGGAATACTATTTTGTGCGGGACGAAAACTGTGAATAGAGAATTCTTTTGTAAACAATGCAACCGAATTTCTATGCGTATATTTTAAAACTAAATAGCAGACTGTATTTGGATACATTTGTTCAAAATGTTTTGAATGTAAATTGTTTTTTTGAAATATGTAAACAAATATATTCAAGATAGATAACAAACTAAAAATAAGGCATTACCGTGTAGCGGTCGTAGCAAGTTTTTACTGCTGCCGTATATAGGTATGCGTGATTAACTATTTCATTTAAATGTCCAACAATATTCATTATACGTTCTAATCAACACTCCCGCAACAGTTTCAAATTTTTAACTAACTGATTTGACGTGGATTGCTCCGTATATGCGTATAATACATATATACATATATACATGTATACATGTACATGAATTATCCTCACCACCACCGCAAACGCTCGAGTGGAACTCATTTGCGTCTCGGGAAACAATCGTCTCTCTCTCTCTCTCTCTCTCTGACGCGTGCGCGCCCCTGCACACTCCTATCTCTCTCATTCCATTTCTCCTTCACATCGAAACGAATCAATGAGAGTCGCTGCTTTTGTTCTCGGGGAAAATGTTTTTAATCATTTGTACGTTTGCACACACCTGCCTTTCGCCCTTTTTCCCTCTTTTTTTTCTTGTACACGTGCTAGTGCGCTTTCTGTGGTTTATAGGGTTTTAAAAACTTCACTCATGCGGCGGAAAAGTGCTTAATTTTCTGTTTTTCCTTTTTTTTCCATAGCGAATGATTTTTAATGCTCGATATCCAGTTTTTTACACACAAAGCCGGGCAACCAGTGTAAATATTACTTATTTACAAAACGTTCAATAGACTGCTTATTGTACAAAAAAATAGTTCGTTATTGAAGTTACTGAACATTCGATATTATTAAACCTTGGTAAATAAAAAAAAATTGATTTTCATCAAATTCAGATTCTCATTAACGGTTCAATATCCAGAGCTTTTTGTACAGTATCAGTATTTAAAAGAGCGAAGAGCAACGCATTCCGGACAATTCAGTAAATAGAGCCATCGTTCGAATCACTTAATTCCATCCCCATCGACATTTCAACGTAATCGAATTAATATTGCGCAACACTAACGCAACACAAACGCTTTAAAATTACCCCACGAGTCGCTTTAATCTTCTGAAATTGACCGGTTAACACGAGGGGGGTGGGGATCAGCCAGTCTACAACACTGGTCTTCAGTGTGTATCCGTGGCAGCTGCCCTAATCAACTTAAGGGATCCTTGACGACGGCCAACCCATCATAGTACCATGGTCCCGTGCGAGTCCCCTCCCTCCCTATCCCGTCCGCCTGTCGACCTCTCTTCGTGCCTCCCCTCCCGGCCCCTCTAAAATACATAATTCGTTTAATTAGACTGCTGCTAAGTCGGAGCAATTACTCGCTTCGTGTCCTGTAATCGAAATCGTTGTCCAATCTCGGCTGGTAGGAGGAGGAATCCGTGTGCTGCTACGTGTGCGCACGCATCTGGATACACATTATATTCTATGGATGTTAACAGAGACGGCGTCGAACTCAAGGGTTGCGCTGTGTGCAGGTATCGGCTGTTTACGTCTGTATGTAAGATGAGCGTGGGGACACAATGTGCTTCCTAGATCTGAAGGACGCTGCTGCAGCTGCCTCTTGTGTGATGTAGGATTTTCTTACTCCAACATATAGGCAAGATCCGAGGTGGAATATACATTGCGTATTGACTCTGGGGATTCGGACTGAAATAGGTGAATTTCGAAAATCGCGCAGACAGCTGAAATATTTGGAACGCATGTCCTGACGTGTTATATTTGAGAGTCGTCGTTATATACTGTATGTATTACTTATGCTTTTAGATGAATGTGCAGGTTGTTTAGTTTGAGTTCGACAGCTAAATTTTTGTTTGCGCGGAGCCCATAGCTATTTAGCCTTTAAAGATCAACTTACTCTATGCGAAATTTCTGTGCCTTCAATCCAAGGCTCTGACAAAAGTAATTTAGGAAATCTTTGCTAAAAATTGGTTTCGATATGCAAACCGTATTCGCTTCTGTTACAGCTTACCTCTTTTTACCGAATATCGCAAGCGAAGAATTGATACTAGTGAAAAGGGAATCCGGAAAAGTTCGTTAGTAAGAACCGATAGTGTGCTGTAGAGTTAATTTAAAAGCCTCTCGATATTTTCCTTTTTTTTCCTTTATACTTATAGGATTACTCGTGAATAATAGTTTAAGAATTTGTATCTCATACAAAGAAATTTATTATGGTAAAATCCATTATAAAAATTTGCAAAAAATGCCTTGCGTTGCCAATAATTATATAATTTAAATTTAATAAATGAACTCTGGGAACTTCCATTTTAAATTAAATATATATAATATAAAACAATACGTTTTGATTCATTATAAGCACATATTACGGTAAAATTTTTTTAATATATACAATTATTACAATGAAAAATTTTTATGGTTAACTTTATTAGGTTATTTGGAAATTTTTCATTTACAAAGTTGAAAAGTATTAAACACATATACTGCAAATATTTCATTATTTTAAA
>UELU01135434.1:0-16105 GCA_900490025.1 Megastigmus dorsalis
AGGTTGAACTCGATAAGAGATTTTAAATTGATGTATTATCAATAATAAAAATTAATAAAACAATTAATACCGTTGTATCTTTTACTATGGGCCCTGACAGCTGAAAGACACAGACCACAGCGCGCAAAATTAGCATTGGTTAGTATATCTGTACAGCTCTAAACACAACACACTAGAAAACACACAAGATCTTGTTCTTCATATCTATAGATATACTGACCAATGCTAACCTTGTGTGCTGTGGTCTGTGTCTTTTTAGCTATCAGGGCTCTATATAGTCAATAAGTAAATTTTTAGTGTTTAATTGTTTATAAATTTTATTAGATTTTTATATTTTATTTTAATTGTCAAATTTTTATACAGAATTTTAATTGTCAAATTAAGTATTAAAAATAATTCTTAATAAATTTTAATCTCTAATGTAATTTTTACATGTAATTTTTACCCTGAACTTCACGGTAAAATTTATAACCTTCACGGTAAAATTTACTAGAATGGCAGATCGTTCCACGTTTACCATACTTCAGGGTAATTTTTATCCTGAATTTAAGGTTAGTTTATATACAATATTTCTCTCCGTGTATATGTTATGGAAGAAAAAACCAGATTGTCTAAACTTAAAATATGAATATCAAGATTACAATAAAATTCTTAATAAAGTAATAAAGGAAGCTATAAACTCAAATTTGATAATGAACAAGTAAAGAAAAATATCGACAAACCAAGGCAATTGTGGACTATCATAAACTCTAAATTGGGTATAAATAACGTACAAGACAAATCAATTGATTATATATATGACAACAATAAAAAAATAGTGGTTAAAACGGAAATTGCTAATATTATGAATAAATATTATTGTACAATTGGTAATTTACTTAGTCAACAAATTGTAAACTGCGGAAAAGATACAATACAATTACCAGATAGAAACAATTATAGAATGTTTTTAAGTCCGACTGATGAGTATGAAATATACAAATTAATAAAGGCAATGAAAAATAAATCGAGTGGAGTAGATAACATAAATGTTATGACTTTAAAAGTAATTGCAAATTATATAGTAACACCTCTACAACATATATATAATATATGTATTACAGAAGTCATTTGGCCGGACGAGTTAAAAAAGGCTGAGGTAGTAGCCCTGCATAAAGGTGGAGATAGGTCTTGTAAAAACTATAGACCAATTTCACTTATTTCCAATTTAGCTAAAATTTTCGAAAAAATAATTTATACTAGACTGTTTTCTTTTTTGAATAAGTATAACATAATATCAAATAAACAATTCGGCTTTGTAAAAAGTAGGGGATCTACTGATGCATTAAACTATATAACTAACAGAATATATGAAAATCTGGACAAAAGTATACCTATAATCACAGCTTTTTTAGATCTGGTCAAAGCTTTCGACACGGTAAATCATAAAATTTTGTTAGACAAGCTAGAAAGACATGGTATAAGAGGAAATTCTTTAAAATTGCTGACAAGCTATCTCTCTGGTAGAAAACAAAGAGTAAAAATAAATGAAAATAAAAGCAATTACAGAATAATTTCAACTGGAGTTCCGCAAGGAACAATTCTAGGGCCAATACTTTTTATACTTTATGTAAACGATCTACTGAAAGATATGCCAAATGAATCAATAGTGTCCTACGCTGATGACACTGTCATCATTTCAAGCGATGACACGTGGATGACAGCGGGGATCAAAATGAATCAGTATCTAAGTAATGTTGCTGGATGGCTTGCTCTAAAGAAGTTATCTTTAAATGTGGATAAAACGGTATATATAACATATGGTAGCTATTGTGATAGTGTCCCTGATACAATAAATATTAATATAGGTAGCTGTACACTTAGAAGAGTAGAATACCACAAATATTTAGGTTTGTTTTTTGACTTCAATATGACATGGGACAAACATATTGACTCTACTTAGTGAAAAAAATTAAATATTTAATATTTATTTTTGACAAAATTAAAAATATTATGAAAAGAGAATCTTTAAAGATGATTTATTATGCTTTTTTTCATAGCTTAATAAGATACGGCGTAATAGCATGGGGAGGAGCATATAATAATAATCTAAATGTCATTCAAAGCGCCCAAAACAAAATAATAAAGATAATTAATAAAAATCGGTTTCATGGCCATATACTTACTCCAACACAATTTAGATTAGATTAGATTAGATTAGATTAGAAGCAATAACTTACCATTACAATAATCTAAAGGAAATCTACAAAAATAATAATAATAATACTAGAAATAAGAGTATTCAATTATCAAAAAGAAGTAAACGAATAAGTGAGAAAAATAGTTACATTGTAGCTATAAAAGAATTTAATAAATTTTCAAAGGATCTTAAGGAATTAACATTTTCCAAAGCATTGATAAAATAAAATTAAAAAAGTTCATTGTGAATAGTATATAGCACTTGCAATAATTAATAGAAATTAAGATATTAAAATTTTATAGTTTATGTGGTGATACATTAATGTAATATTTACAATTAAGTTTTCAAAGTTTATATGGTGGTAGATAAATTATAAAATATAGAAATAAATAGTTATTTTTAAGTTTCTTTTAGTTTAAGGTAAATTAAGTCTAAGACCAGCCTATATGCAAGTAACTATGTTTACTTCTGTAGGAGTGTTGCATGTAAAGATTTGTAAAGGCGACAAGTTCGTCTCTAAACCCTTTTTGTAATACTTCTTCATGGTCCATAAATACAATACAATACAATACATTACAATACAATACAAATACATCTAGAATATTTATATATAGTATATATATTCACTTCTTTTTGAACTAACAAAAATAATATGTTCGTTTTATTATTTATAAGGAAAAGGAATTATTACTGGATGCGTAAGAGTCCATTTTCATGATTGGACACTCTCGTGTCTGAATACTTTCCTAGACTGTGATTAGTCAAATGCGTCCAGACACTAGAGCCGATCACTCACCGTAATACTGCCAATCTACTAAAATGATGCTATAGAAATCTATAAAAGTATATAAATTATTGTACACAATCATTCGCGGATTTTCTTTTTACGCGTTTAAGTAAATCATCCAAATGCACCTAAATAATCAGAATGTTTCAAACAAAAAACATATAAGATTTTCCAGATTACTTACAGTAGAATCCTCCATTTGTATCGTTTTTATCCAAGTATCATATACCTATAACTTTTTCGAATCGTCCCTTCTGTCCATGTAGACTATAGCCATATCACTCCTGCTACTGTTATTTGCGCGAGTCTTGCATCCGTGACACAATGAAGCGACTCGTTAGTAATTCGCAGTAGCCGCGACAAGAAATGTAAATTGCGTATGGCGAGAGGGAAGCTCGATAAGAAAAGGAAATTTCGCGTTATTATGTACCGGTAGGCGAGCGCAACTGACGCCAAATGTCTATCCGCCTGCTGTATAATGAGAGTAAAAAAAGTGCCCAATTAAATTAGCATCCCCCCTCTCCAAAAAAAGCTGCTTTATTTAGCTTGATTAAAAAGAATCTGCAGTCTTTAAATTAATGGGGGCCATTTTTAGAGAGCTGCGAAATGGCCTTTTCCGCTCTGTAATTTAAGACCACATCTCGTGGATGAAGAAAAAAGGGAGGGAGATAGAGAGAGAGAGAGAGAGAGAGAGAGTGAGACAGTGACGCTGTCGCGAAAATTATTTTATCAGACTTCTCTTTAGAAAAGGAAGCTACCTACTTAAGATTGGAATCAATCACTGCGTTTAAAGGGGAACGTACGAAACTGATTCATTACTTAAATCTTGGTAAAAACTTGCGATTTGAAAAACATATCAGACAATAAGTTGAAGGGAAAATTTTAAATTAACTTGATTGGACATCAATGTATTTTTGTCTTTCGTCTGTTTCTTCTTACATTTATGAAGTATAGTGGGCACAATGAACCGTGCAGTTTTCACGTATTTCTCTTCAATTAATGGGGCCAAAAGCCTTTATTTAATCGAACGGTTTCTGAGATACTAACCAAGGGAGCTCATGTAGTACGGGAAATTGATATTGCTGAAGCCTTTGTAAATTATTTCTCGTATCGTTTCTATAGAAATGAAATGCAGTACATTCGTCGATCAGAGCAAAACCTAAAATAATACGAAAACCCAAGTTCTGTTTAACAACTGAATAATCGAAATTGCTGGCAAGTCGTATATATAACAAAGCAAATTAAAGTATGAAAAATAATAAAAGTAATATTTCCGGGCGCAAGAAACGGCAAATTCTTCGTGGAAGCGCTCGTTCACAAGTTCACAACCTCCGCTCGAAATATCGAATTCATTAAAATAATATATCGACGAGAACGGATAAAGTTCAGACGCGCATAATTCACATAATCCACATCAGCGTGTCGAACTCGGTAGAGGGCCAAACTTTTAAAATCCTCTCTTTGCTTCCATTTCCCCCAGCGCATTTAAAAGAATAAAAGAGCACTGCAGGCGCACGCTCGATCCTCGTTCTTGAAAATACAGGCGACCGTACGAAAAAAAAACGTGAAATCTCTCTCGTTGGCCGAGCTGCGCCATCAATCAAGCGAGAGGCGCGAGGTGCCAACTCAATACCTCACATAATTTGTTTAACTTCCGGGGCGAGTCCGAGCGCGCGCGGGGAGCGCATAAAGCGACAAATGCTCGGGCGCGCGAGAGAGGTGAGTGCATGTTCCTAAATCAATCGGGAATCGGGCCAAATTGGCCATTTGTTTGAAGTACGGCGCGCATGAAATCATATACGCGTTCCATACGTACACACACACACACACACACACACACACACACAGACACAGAGTGCAGAATAAGCTGAGTGTGTCAAGGTGTGCATCCTCTCGCAGAGCTCATCTGTATATACGTACGCAAACGTCGCTAAATCGATTGTCATCAGGGCGACGGGGGAAACGTGACTTGGCATAAAAATCCCCGTTTCGCGCTCCGTTTAATACTCTCTCTCTCTCTCTCTCTCTCTCTCTCTCTCACTCACTCACTCACTCTCTTGCGCATCTTTTTTTATTCCTCTCTTCCTTCCCATCGCTTTTTCTCCCATCAGCGGAAATAAAAAGGGAGGGAGAGGGAGAGTCCGGAAGAGAGAGAGAGAGAGAGAGAGAGAGAGAGAGACTTCGAGTCGACCGTAGAGAGTAGAAAAACGCTTTATCGATTTGACAAACAGGGCAAAGGAGGTTGGGGGGAGAGGAAAGAGGGACGAAAATTTATACAGCAGCTGCGTGGTATATCGGTAAAAGGTTTCGTTAGTGGTAACGTCTCGATACGGTCAGACACCACGCCGCGGTATACATTGCCGTCGTTTCTGTTGCGCGCGTATTATATATACCCATCGTTCTGACATAGCTCTGTACGCGGAAGCGAAGGAATTTCTTGTACACGTATATGTATATCCAGTTCTAATAATTCGAAATTGTAAAACTGAAAATTTGAATATATTTCATGGTGCGCTTGCACGCGATCGGTGATGGAATCGATATTGCTGGCCCCCGTCCTTTATTTTGCGATTTCAATCGAGGAGAAATTTTCGATTCTATATAGGTACCTACATTCTCGAACCGAAACTTTATTGAGATATCGAAATTCAGTAGAATAATATTACAGTGCGTACAGTTAACAAAAAACTTATGTTGTAAGATTATGTTTAGTGTTATTATTAGTTACTGTATCGAATGGCGATTATACTTACAACACACGTTTAATCTCGATAACTATCTTCAACATCATTTAATGATTATGTGGGTATTTATGAATGGAGATAATAATGTAATTTACGCTTATTATAATATAATAACGGCATCGACCATCCGTTGTTTTCGAATTATCTCTGATAAATTGGTAGTAAAAATCACAAAATATTATTAGTGAATTCATTGCGTATAAAAACATGACCAGATTGTAGCCTAAAAAGAAAAAAAACTTATAAAAAATAAATATCAGAAATTTATCTCACGACAAACTAGACGAACATCTGCAACGCATCTACCGAGGAGCAAAAAATAAAAGTAAGATATACGGGAAAACACGAAGCTACTCTCGGCTTTCCAAATCATAAAACAGCTAACCCGCATCAGCGCTCCAGACGTGCAAAAAAGAACGGCCGCCCGGGATAGAAGAATATACGCCATGAAGCTTGTCAACTCGAATGCTTCGCGTGGCTCGTATAGAAAGTCAAATGTAGTCAAAAACTTAAGGGCGCTATAGTGGCATACACGCGTCATTTGGCCGCCACCGAGATAAAGAACCGAGGTCGAACAAAAAAAAAGGCTTCAAGTGTCACGACGCGCTCGATCGCGCTTTTAGAAGGGAAAAAAATAATAAGCCCATTTGCTTTAAGGAATCGAGTCTCCGAGCGAGAGCGAGGACTTATGCTCAGCGGCGTCAATGACCCGTACTTGATAAAAATGATCGCGTTTTAAATGCCGATGCGATCCTCTTTACTTGCGACACGAGCTGATTGGGTAAGTTATTTGCATTTGTGGGTGTGAAAAATGATTAAAAATAGGGTTTTAAAAATCGGCCCATTTGTTTATGTTCCAGATGTAATACATAAATGTACAAAAACAGACGAATACTATAAGAAAACACGCATAAGTATAACAAAACAAACATAATCTGTATCTTTTTTCACAATCACCTCTCCGAACGCTAGTCACGTCCTCGGTGCATGAAAAATCTCTTTGAAGCGCGTAATAAAAATCGCATTTATCCAACCTCACGAGCGCAAAAGCTTCGCGACCGATCTTCCTCTTTGTGGCTCGATTTTACGGGATATATATATACGCATGGCGTAGTGGCCGCCGCAAGCGTATCCTCGCCGTTGATATATTCCGATTCAATTTTAACGAGGCCCGTGAAATTCGACGGGACAGTGCCGCCTCGCGCACCGGTCCTCTCGCCAGCCGCATTATCGCGTCTATATACATATGTGTAGAGCGGCAACCGAGGGGCAAGCAGCATTAAATTCGAGCGCACCGAGCCTCGGCATCATATATATAGATAACGAGATTTCCCGACTTGCCGTGCATGTACACACGTGCACCGATTTATAATGTCATTGTTATAAGAGATGATGTTCGATTTTTCAACTTTTTTACGGTCTATGAGGAAGATTGCTGGGGTGTTGTTGGAAGGTGGACGAGGTTAGATAGTTTAGAGTAATCGGATGGTTTCGCAACGAAGGATGCGATTAAAAGGTTAGTTGGTTTGTGTGACTTGTGTGTGTGTGTGCTTTTCGACGAGCGAAGTGCAGCGCTGGAGAAAATTCAGCTTTTCTACTATGTCTAACGATTCAATATTATTATATATTCAGCCTGGTAATATCTATATTTGTTATTATCGATAATGGGATCGCCGTATAATCAAAGTCAATAAAGATTTTATTATGATAAAGAAATAATAAGGTTCTGGTTATGGCTTAATCCACTTACAAGGAGAGTCCATACCCTCCGGGTCACAGATTAGGTTGGAACTTTACAGAGCCATTCTATGGTGAAAAATATGAGAGCTGAGGCCCACTTTTAATCAAAATATATGAAAAAACATGGTTGCCTTGGAACCTTTATTGCAAGGCTAATATATGCATTGTAGAGAGAATGTTGAAGAAATAAATCAAAGTATAAATAAAAAGCTTTCATTTGCGTTTTATAACGAGTTATTAGCACTGTCTATTCAAAAGTTATTAACGATCGAAATTATGACTAAATTGACCTTAATTCGTGTCCTAGGTCCATCGTTTATGCGTCCATAAACAATGCGATTTTGTTTTGAAACCAACACCTCTTTTCATGGATATCATTTCAAATGAAGGAAAAATGATTTTAACACAATTGCGCGGAATAACCTTGAACTCAAAAAAAGTGCAAATTATTTCTCTCTATCGTTTCACGTATTTGCAACCAGCAACTTTTCAGTAATTATCAAATTCGTTAACTGCATGACGATTGATGTATTTCCAATAATGTCAATCAATAAATATGCAATAACTATACGCAGCTTATTAATATTGCATTCTTCGCGCTTAAATCAATAAACAAATATAATTCAATATCAATTAAGTTGAAAATTATACAGTTAGTGATTTATAATTATGGCGATTTATCAACATACAAATGATAAAATTTAATTTTACGAAGCGAAAATAGCCGCGTGCTCCGAAATCAACCAACAATTAATTGCACCACGGGAATATATATATTTGTGTAGCATATAATATATTCAATGATTTATAAAACTTAAAAGTCAATTTTTTGTGATTACAAACGGAGTGTATAAAGATCATTTATTATGTCACGTCTGACAGGGCTCGACTGTTTCTACTCCGTCCAACTCTATACGAATTATTCCGAAATCTAGAAATATTTTCTTATTTTCTGTTCGAGTTTAAAGCAATACGACTTATTATACGAATCTTTGGTCCCAAATTGACAAATGTTGCACACAGCATAAATTTCGTACCCACACTCTATACCTTCTGCACTTTAAAACACCGGTTTAGTTTGCAAAGATACTCAAAGCGACCGCAGCACACACCGCGCCGACAAAGTGCGTAGTCGCTCGTGGCATCTGCGCTGTAAAAGTTTCCAGGATTCAAAACCTGTATCAGCGGCGCATTATTTTCGTCATTGCGGCGTACGTCGCTCGCACATCCCAGCTCATGGGAAACGTATATATATAATAGGTGTCGAACGGCTCGCATATCGATTGCAGCAGCGTATGCGACTTGTATATGGCGCGTATGAGAGGACGGCCGCGCACTCGTGTAAAATGAAAAGGGACGGAAAAAGGGCAGTTATTTCGGTCGATTGAACAAAAAGGCCGCGATCGTGGAGAGTTAGAAAGTGTATATAACCCACGTGTGTATGCGCGCCTGTGTGCGTGTGTGTGGCATGTGTATGGTAATATCGCGCGTGTAAAGGCCGGTAAACGTTGAAAATTTTTCGCGAACAGTATGCGTGTAATACATACGGTCGACGTTCATACGCAACGCAACTGTGCCATGATGATGGAAACGAGATAGACCGTGTGTCGAGCTGCATTTGACGTGTCGTGTGTGTGTGTGTGTGTGCACAGCCTTGGAGAGAGGGAATTGAAAGAGTCATTCTTCGTATTGCAGTCCGTTTGCACAACGCGATTCCGATGCTCGTGTTTATTGCATCTCTTTGCTCTATAAATAATATGCTTCGAATCATAATGCGGCTACTTCTTTGCACTTGTAAAATGCACTTTCATATGTTAGTGTAATTTTTGGCAATTTTGGACGAAACGCACGTATTCAATTTTTATGCAGAGGATATTTACCTAAGTGTCTTTCCCATGTGCTAAATCTTTACCATTGTCGCACAATCAACTATTTCACGCGGTGCACATTATATAATAACAATCAATCATACGTAACGAATTGGAATAATTCACTTCTTACATCCTTCGTTCTTCTAAGTACGCACAAAAAGCCAACATAAAAATACGATCCGAAGCTCGCGTCGGAACCGAAACAAAGGCTCGCAGTTAGAACAAGCAGCGAAAAAAAGCAAAGAGAGAGAGAGAGAGAAAAAGAGACTAGGTACATAATATTCAGCTCGCTATACCAGCGGTGTGCAATACGCGAAAAAAAAAACTCATATCAAGTAACTTCTGCGCTCGGCAGCCGCCGCCACCGCCGCCGCTACAGCTTGTTAAAACGAACTTTCTTTCATTTCTTTGAAGCGTGTAAAAAAATTTATCGCTCGGCGATATGAATACCAACGCTCGGTTACCGAGCACAAAGGCGCGCGGAGCGACGGTAAAAAAGAGGATAGAAAGAGAGAGAGGGAGAGAGAGAATGTGTACACCGAATAAGTTAACTCCGATCGAAATGCAGTTTTAATCCCGCTCGAGAAAATCGCGGATGATGATATAATGGAGACGAAAAGGAAAACAAGCGAGTATAAGACATGATACAGCGTATAAAAAAAGCCGACGGAAATAATAACGCAAAGAAAGAACGAGAGAGAGGGAGAGAAAGGTGGAGGATAGCTTGAGAGGAGAGAAACGCCCGAGGAGGATAAGAAATTATGCGACGCTCAGGCCAGATAAAAATAATCAGAAGGAGAGGGAGCGAGAGAGTTACGCGATCCCGCGAGCGTATTATTCTTTGTCCGCGTCTTTTATCGACACTCGCAATATCTCTCGGGCTTGTTTTTCGCTTTACCCGAACCAAAAAAAAAAAAGCAGAAACGAGCAAAGTTGCGCCGCGTGAGCCGAGTGGGAAATGGCGCTCTGCCAAAGGGCAAAAGTTTTTGGCGCGAAATAAGGGTGAGGTAGTGGCTGCGACCGCAAAAGTGCGTGTATCGATTCATCCGATAAAGACTCACCTGCGTATAAGCAATGAGGTCGATTTGTATTATAATTTTTAGAAAGCCCGGCGTCTTCGCGATATGCTTTACTGCTGGGATAAGGAGGATATATTCTATCTTTTCGAGGTACATACCGTTTCGGCTGTAATAAATGGTGATTCATAGATTACCATATGCTATTATTGTACGGTTGCTAAGTTTTATTTCTGCAGGTAAGAATTATTAGCAATTGAGTATGTACCACACGAGATCATGCCAGTGAAGTATTGTAACTTTGGTATCACGAGATTATATTCACGATTTCCAATCTGTGAAATAAGACTGTAAAGGCATGTTGATGCGAATTGTAGCAATACTTTACACTCTATCTGGAATTTATCCAAATCTCCCTTAAATTCCTGAAAATTAAGGGTTACCCCGAAAAGAAAGTAGAAAACAAATCAGAAAATCGTCGTATTTCCCGTTCTCCTAAAACAACATCTCTCGAAGACTCAGGGCAAACATTTTTCCAACCTGTCAGTCCTGACTGTTTGCACCCTAATACCCGCTCAACATAAGTTGCCTATACCTATTGATATTGCACGCGTGCGATCCATCACAGGCGTTTTGAAATCTTTAAATGTATTTGAACATGGTTAAAATGAATTGTTTTCCTCCTTGGTCTAAAAATTGTTAAAGTTATCGTTGCACACAATCATTGGATTTGTCAGGCTCTATCGCTTATCAAAATTATAATAAACTTTAATCACTAGAACCTCTTCAAAGACTGTATCTAAGGATTTTTCATCTTTTACTTTCTAGAATATTACAAAAGACGATTAAAAGATAAGGCAGAACTGTAAGTAAACTACATCTCCAAAAGCCGCACGCAAATATTTCAATTTTTGGAAAAGCTCCAAATGAAAGCACGCACGAATCCCAAAAAACACTTTCTAACACTCATCGCACTTTAGCATCCCACCTTAGTAAATAGCCAAAAAAAAAAGATCTGCCATCAGGCACGAATCGCTGAGAAGATCGCTCGTATAACAAGTGTAGAGCCGTGGCACACAGCTGCGCTGGTCTGTTATCAAGAGCGAACCGTATCCGCAATTAACCGCTGGTACATATATCTGCAGCTTTCTATAGAAGGGATAGGGCTATAGAGTTCGCCGAAGCGAGCAAACTCGAGCACAACACACGGGATTCCTCGGCTCGTGTTTGCCTCGAGTTTGGCATCCTTGGAAGGAGCTGGCGCTGCCTGTTGCGACTCCTAGAGCATTTCAACGCGAACTGCTAGTGAACCCTTTAATCGCCAATTAAATTCTATTGTGCGCGCGTGCGGGCGGTTGTTGGGGATTTAATTGGAGCATGTACGCGCCTATAAGAGATTGACATCTGGGACGAACTAAATAAATCCCTCGATTCCTTTGCTTTATCTCCAGGAGCCTTTTTCCTCGTCTTCCTATTCCTTTGCCTTTATATTGCTTCGTCTTGATTTTGGTTTGCGGAGAGATGGGCGCACAGTGGAAATTGTCACGCTTGATTATAGCCAGTTGGAAAATTTTGATATTGTGCTTTCGTTTAGATTGATTATGTTTATTTAGTTGGATGGATGCATTGCTTTGAACAATCGACTTTATTAGTCGACATATGTAAGAAATTCGGAATAATTCGTTGAAATTAGATTTTTGCGAGTTTCGTTCTGTGCAATCAAGTCAGTTCTCTTTCTAAATGAAATGATTTGGTATTACTTATTACAAACAATGCACCGATACGATGAAGAGCTGTCTAACTTTTATCAGTTCATAGAGCTTTTAGTATATGAGAATGATAAACTAAAATTTTGAATACCAATTTATCTCCGCGGTAAAATAATTTATTGGATTTATTCACATGGAAATCTCATTAAAATTACGCACGAACTGCACGCACATGCTATTGCTTTATTTCCGCTGGTACTTTATTTTTCGCCCGTGGAATGCACGTATATATGTACTGTGTACCAACTGATTCGAGTGCTCCCTGTATACCAGTGCACTGCAGGATTAAAGCAGCCGCCATGCTGATGCACGTATCCATCAAATAGAGATTTGAGCCAACCGAAATGCGCGTATTACACGATGTTCCATCGGTATAATGGATTTCGACTTGTACCGAAAAATCGGAAAAATCCTCTCCACCTCGTATTTTGCATTATTTTACAGGAGGGAGAGCCTATGTATAGACATATAACGATAGTGCGAATATCGGAGCGGATGGGCAATAAAAGTGTCGACATCGTATATACGAGCTTTTTTCCACCCATTTCGCACGGTGCTGAAACCGCGAGGAAATTTGACTTCGGTGCCACACGTGTGCAGTCGAGTCCAAGGCTTCTCTAAGGTTAATGTCTCGCTTGGAATGTGAAAAGTGGAGCTCTTTGGTCTGTCGCGAAAAAGCGCTAGAGTAATAAAATGAACCCTCGAAACTCGCGCTCATACCTCTCTCACTCGGCCTACAATATACGCTGACGCTACACTTATACTTATAGATAATTGAGCATTAAATTTTACATAATTAACCGCATACTAACCCACGTGTATCAATCCTTATTTAGTTATAATGAAAATCAAATTTTATGGTAGACTTTTTGTTAGATAATAGCTGTCTGTCCAACTAAAGCAGATGGTTATAATATGATAGTGAATTATTTTAAAATGGTTTTTATTTTAAAAAATAATAAATTAAGAAAACCAGTAATGAAACTTATTTACTGTAATAGGAAAATATTTCTAACTAGTAAGGAATAGTTGTTTACATACTTACGTCACAGTTTCCTAATTATTCAAATTTTAATTAAAATTAGATCAATCGAGATTATATATTTATTAGTGTAAACAAAATACAATGAAATAGCTTTTTCGAGAAACCTTATTTATTCTCTCAATAGATTTAAAACTTTTAATTACAACTTGATCATCAATTTAATTGATGAAACCGAGCTTCCCAGCTAACGAAGCTAGGATCCATTGATTCTGATTAATCGAATTAATTAAGCAGTCGCTGGTAAACCTCCGCATCGTTCGCGTACGCCAATTGATAAAAAAAGCTCCGATCAGTCAAAGAAAGAGGCAGAGAGAGAGAGAGAGAGAGAGACAGAGAGAAAGAGAGAGAAAGCATGGAAAGACGCTTAATTGATGCCGAGCATCACTCGAGTTTATACTAGACGAGAGAGCCGCGTACCTCAGGACGATATCGAGCGAATCAAATTATCGCACAGGTCGAGAAGCACGATAATACGGGACTGAGCCGATTGGCTCCCAGCTCTCTCCTATCCCTCTGCACACGCTCTATGAGATAATTGCTCGATTGCGCGGTTGTCGAACTGCCCCGAGTGCCTATAGCGATCGTCAGCGTATTCGGTACATATATATATGCGTGAATCGAGTGGATCAGAGGCTCGTCGATCTCGAAACGTCTTAGAATAAACAAACCAGTACGAATTGGGTAATTAAATACTCGCTGGACCGCGACGCATTTCGTTTGCAAGCGATGCACAACAACAGTCAGTGGCATCCATCCCTACCGAACACTTCATCCATTCAGAAGTATATATATATATACTTGTTAGGTTAGGATTGGCGGAACGATTGCGTTGAATAGTCAGCAGCTTGCAAGTGTATTGCGAATTCATCAGACCTGCAGCTCAAGACGTTGGACTGGGAGGATCGATGTTGGTAAATGGAACTCGATTGTGCCTTTGCCTTGCGGCTTACACCACCCCGGATAATCGATCAGCTTCGTCCTGTCATTTTGTGATTGCGGTCGTGTAAAGTCCTGTTGTTCTGCATACCGCATGATAATGGGGTGCAATGTCCTTTGCACGAGTTTCTCTCGAGGTATTAAGCCGCGCCCGGTACATGCGGTCATTACAGTCGAGTTGCACTTGTGGATTAAGTTGCTGATGTCGCAGCTCTCCTGACGCATACAAATCCAGAAGAAAACACATTTACCAAAGGATTATTCTGCTTCTAATTAGTAAGTAAAATACGTAAATGGATAACAATTGTATGATCAATATTTATTAGTAGAAGTCATGCAAATAAAAGGTTATGTAGCTAGTCCGGTTTCTAGTGTTTAGATCATCAACAGACTTCCGCGTGTATCTGACACATTTTTACTATTCCCTAATTGAATGTCTCCTACCCACTAGGAGTCGGAAATTTCATAGCTACTAATTAAATTATAAATTGAAATGGTATATACTTAAGGTCATCAACAGTCCCGTTCCTTTGGACACGGATTTTAATTTTGAAATGAAATAGTACTTCAGCGGCGATGTTCATTTAAGACTCATTAATTGTAGCGGTTCTCCAAAGACGTCTACATCGTATTACTTTTAATTAACGAGAAATAAAGGAGGACGAACGAGGAAAAAGTGCAGGAGGGAAGAAAGGAGAAAAGTCCGGGCAAAGTAAGTACAAGCAATAGAAGATGATTGACACTAAATGAGAGGCTAAACTCAAAAGCGATTTTTCATACTTAATCCAGTTCCGACGAGGACTAAGACTAATTAGTCCAAGCAATACCTGAAGTATAACCTCCCTTTCTTGATACCCTGGCTTTTTAATCTCGGAGACGGTCATAATACCGTCTTTATTCCGAGGCAAGGATAGAGAAAACGAGGAGAAAGGAAACGAACACTAAAGCGAGAGTCCTAATTTCACCCGCGAGACCAGTTCTCAAAGGCTTGCCAGCAATGCACACAGTGCGAACCTTTCGAGACTGTGCAAAAAAAATTACAAGAAAAGTCTTCTCGCTTCTTCTGCATTTTCTAGCGCTATATTCACGCGCACGTGCATCTAGTATATATATATATACAGGGACGAAGCCGAGTGTGCATATCTGTCACACGGCAACTTTGCCACTTGGCGCGCTCGCTCGAACGCACTCACCAAGTTCTTAGTTGAATTAACAATTGCCTGCGACTCTCGAAGGCGACGAGATGCCGGCCTCCTACTACTGGCCGATGATAATTTCTCTCCCTCCACGAGCTCGGTGTATTTCTGTGTTTTAGCGATATTGATGAGATTTCGTCGCGGCGACTGCGCGCGCGTGACTCGGCTGGAAATGCGTAGTATTGCGATGAAAGGCTGAATTGTGGATGTGCACGGTCTCTCTCTCTCTCTCTCTCTCTCTCTCTCTCTCTCTCTTGTGCATAAATGAATTCGTACCACTTTGATTGGACGATTCGAATATTTGCTAATTGACTTTGGGATGCGACAGATGACTGCGTTCGATTGAAAACTGTTAAAGCGAATATATATATATATATATATTTTGTTTAGCGGATGAAAAAGGTCTTTTCGACCGTTAAGACAAATGATTCTCATATATAAGAATGACGGCAACGTTCCATTCTTATTCTGTTTAAATAGCTTTCAAACGATTGATTTCGCTCCTATTCTTTAAAGAATCAAACGATACAGACGATTAGCCTTGGAGCAATAATAGCCAGCATTAATTCTATAAGTATTTCGAAGCGCTATACATTCTTTCATTATCGATCTCGAGCTGCTTCGCAAAAGCGAGATCGATACCAAAGTTCACCGTCAACTCGGAAACATTTTATACGCTCACGTATACGCGCACTCGTCAACCTGCGAAACGACGTCTTTCCATGTCTATACGATTCTTTATCTCTGGCAGTGTGCCACTTGAACCCTATCTTCTTCTCTCTTTCTCTTTGCATCCCTCCCCCCCCCCCCCCCCCCCCCCCC
>UELU01135434.1:16125-44870 GCA_900490025.1 Megastigmus dorsalis
CCCCTCGCTAATCTTTCTTCCTTGCGATGTATATACTTTGAACTTCTCCACTTTCATCTGGCTCGCGCTGCATCCCGGGAGATCTTGGGGAAACTGTTTTCAATTAAACTTCCAAGCGCGCGCTCGCGGAGCCGGAGAAAGAGATAATTCGCTAACGATACCGGAAGAATGGAGGTGCGCGAGAGCGCGAAGAAGTTCGATATCTATAAAACAATAACGATCCCGGAGTGCGATCCTTCCATTTGCCGGCTGCAGCAAAGACGCTTCTGAGGAGTCCCGGGCTCTGCTCTTCTCGTTATTTTTAGCTCGAGGATATGTATATATATATAGGTTAGAAGGTGCGCGCGTCAGTAGCTGAGAAGAAGTTCTCGTTAATTAGGCTGCTGCATCGCTATGTGGCTAATTGACGATATCGAGCGTCGAAGCAAGTCCACCGTTCGAGCGTCGCTTAATTTGGCTTTCGTAATAAAATGTTTATAAATTTTAACTGCAAATGCCTATGTAATATGAAAATATAGGGGAATTTGCATTTGATTTACTTTAGCTTCGTAAGTTTAAAAGATATTAAATTGGCGGAAGTAAATGGCGCTTGAAAAGTGAATCTTTGAGCATCTCACGATAAACTTTTCAAAAGTGTAAATGTCGAAACTGCATATACTATAGTATACTTATGTAGCTACATCGCAGTTTTCATTTTGATATTCAAAAGCAATAATGATAGAATTGTAGTTCACGAAAATCCTAGCTTTTAATCGGAAAAGAACATTTTCACTTTTATTATAAAACTTGTTTACTATGGTGTACGGCACACGTCTTCTGTTTACATCGCGAATGAATACTCAACGATTTTTTTTATCTTGGCAAATAAAAATATATTCAAAAGCGACTATGTTAAAATAAATAAAATTTTTATACACATATAAAAAAATCTTTTAGAGTCTTATTCTGAAATTTATAAGCTACACGAACGTAAACTTGTAAGATTTGTCCCTAAAACTTTTATCCACTTCGTTAAAAATTTACTACGAAATTCATTTTAAATCTTGTTAAAAAAGAAAGGTTTTATACCGTATAACACAGAAATTTACGTATCAAATTCACAATACAACTCGATTTTGTTTGAGGAATATTGAAATACCTCTTTTTTTTATTTTATTTTCATACTATATATTTTTATCGCTCTCGTGCTTTACAAATCTTTATAAACTTTTTTCCAATAAAATTGGTCCATCGATTTACTATTTATTTGAATTTAGCGCGAAACCATAAGAACTGCTGAAAATTCAAATGAAACCTTGAATTCGATTATCATCCCCTCTTCCATCTCCACCTAAAAACTTTTCCCAGCTTCCGCCGCGAGTCGACATTTTTCAGACCAGCTCGAGAGAACAAGAAGAGAAAGAGCCGCAGCCGCGCATCAAAATTAAAATAAACTACGCTCCTTCAATGTCCGCCGAATATTTTTTGATGCCCCGGACGCGCGACCCGCAGAGAAGAAAAAGTGAAAATCTGCGACTTACACACGCACGGGAATAAAACTATATTGCGCGCTCGTCCTGCGAAAAATATAAAAATGAAAGGCAAATGCGCAGCGCACGTGAATATAGCCGTAGTGGAAAGCGGATAAGGGGATGGTGGCGGCTGTAGAAAGAAGGGAACGCAACACACGAGAGAAATTGAACGTCGACGGTCGGCTATACGTGTCGGCGATTCGTTTAGCTCTCGGCTTTCACTCGGAAAAAAAAACTCGTATATTTATCAGCCGCGTTGATAGATGCGAAAAATAATACGCCGACCTCCGAGCCGCATCCAACCGCCATTCGACCCTATAAGCCGGGTTATAAAAGGCCGTTGCGTGCGCCCGATTTTTCGCGTGACGACACGTACGCAACCTGGTAAATGTATCGCTGTACGCGCGCGTCACTGATTCACTTTGGCGATTCGGCGCGGAGGTGAAATTAATGCTCCTGCGCACGGGGGGGATAAGGCATTGTTTGCTCCGCGTTAATGAATAACCTCGTTGATTGGGAATGATTGCGTATCCCGCGAGAAGTTGTATTTAGATAAACTTTATTTACTTATTTCGGACCAAACATCCTAGCTGTCGTTCATTTTCATACGTTTATTAAGATTTTCCTGTATGCAGCATAATGGGCACGAGTTGTTAATATTCATGTCTTATCACTAACCAGAGTCAAATGTTTCTTCTTTCAAATTCATAGATTTATGAAATGATTTGCCTAAGTACGCGCGAAGATCGAAAAAAAAAGCCCAAGAGCACAATCTGACCCGTTTCGCCGATAAATACAAGCGTCCACAAAGTTCGTATAGCAACAATCGCGTCCTTAACTCTCTAAGAAGCTTCGACTCTCGAAAACATTGAATTCTCCCCCTCTAAGAAGAAAAACAAATTTCAGATCTCCTCGGATCTCCGCAATCCCCGTTCTCAATGTCAAGCGCGGCGTTTCTTCAGCCCCTCGGATAATAAATCCCGGCCGTCCTTGATCTCTCGAGAGAGCGAGACAGCGCGTATAAATGTTCGATCCTGAACCGATTTAAAAACAAACACAATGAACGAACCAAAAACTTTATGCGAAACGATGATTGCGGGGCGGAGGGAGGATCAGTGACCGCGGTTGTTTTGTAAATGGCGGGTTTTTGTTTTTCTCGGGGCATTTTAGAGAGACTGTGACTGACGGGATTTATGGCCGAGGCCAAAGCCAGCGACAAACAATTTTTGTTATTATGCTCGCTGCCGCTGCCATCTGTGATGTAGTATTTTTATGATACCGACGGGCTGATTCTTATTTTCGTAATTGAATTATTTCCTTGGCTTGTTGACGCTCGCTCGGGATGTTATATCAGCGAAAATGAAATGGGAACATGAAAGTTCGTTATTATTAATTTCATAAATGTGATATTCATAGTAGTGATCATCGATCATACTATAATTAATTTAACCTAAAAGATTTAATGTAAAGTAAAATAATAATAATAATTAGTGAATTTGCTATATAGAAATCTTTCAATAGTATACTTATAACGCGATTTATTTGTTATCAAAAAGTAGTGACAATCGAGTTTAGCCAGACATTTGGATAAAGTTCATTTTTAAACTTGCACTTTTATAACTATAAAAAATACAATCTCATTTTTTGCAACAATCCCTATTCACGCGCGAAACCCCCATTTTAAATTATGAATATTCATCATGTACAAAAGTGAATTTCCACAATATTCGTAAACTGTCGCTCAGACAAACTTCAACGGAAGAAAACATTCGCTGCACATTCACAAAGGAAAAATTCAACGTGCAAACGAAATCTTAATAAATTTTAAGTGCACGACAAAAAGAGTCTCCTGAGATATAAAAAGGAAATATTTCCATTTGCTCGCGCAACACTCAGTTAAACGTCTTTCACGCGTTATACCGAAAGAGCGGTAATAGGGGAAAAAAAAGGCAATAAACAACTCGGCAAACGTCAACTCAACATTGAAACTTCACTTGGCGCTCGGAACTCGAGCGCCACGTTTTTTCCTTACCCTCGGAACTGCATAGCTCAGCTACACCGACCGACTCAGCAGTTATACCAAGTTTCAGGTGCATAACCGCTTGCGCGCATAATTTAACTGGCGCGTTTATTCGGTCGGAGGAGGACTTCGCCTAACCCGTCCGACCGTAAAATTAAAATTTATTCGGTAAACCCGCTATATACTCACTTATAATTCATCTCTCTCTCTCTCTCTCTCGATCGTCTCGTTTTCGCATAAACATTACAAACTTTAAAAACACTCGCAACTGCAGGTGGATAACGAATTCGGCTAACGAATGTTAAATGGTAACACACGACAGATAGAGCGGGGCGCGAGAGAGAATTACTTGGGAAATGAATTCGTATAGGGGAGGCACGCGAGCGAGAGAAAGAGAAAGCTCGGAAGCGCTTTTGTAATTAAAATTAACCTTGCCTCGAAGTTAGCAGGCGCTGATGCTGCTGCTGCTGCTGCTGCTGCTGCATTTACGAAACTTTGCCGCACATGCAAACGGTGCCAGCCTTTGCGCGATGTAACGTTGACAAGTGGGCAGGATTCGTATGCGAGTGCACACACACACACACACACACACACATATGTGTATACGTGCATTTGCGCACTTTGACTTGGACTCATTTGACTCGCTTCGAACGCTGCTTTTCGTTTAAATTATTTTGCTCGAGTAATGAATCGAGCTACTTTCCCGTTGACTTTAGCTTAGCAATTTTGTCAATCACAAATTATACTTTACTCTATACGGGGGAAGTATTTCTTTTTTGTTTATTTGTTGCAGGGATTTCTGTGCAGAGAGGAAGCGGAGAGCGGCCGATTCGGGCCATTAAAAACTGCATACACATTTTAAAACGCACTCCCCCCATAAAGCCGGACAAAAGTCACGAATGATAGTTCACTCTCTCTCTCTCTCTCTCCCTCTCTCTCTTTTTATTGCTCCGTTTTTCACTGATAACAATGCGAGTAAACATTTTACGATCACTATAATATGTTTCGACTCCGCTGTGGTTTATGTCGCGCTATTGACTTTTCAACAGTTTTTTACCGCTTCAATCTGTGCAGCAGTACTCGTTATTTTTAATTCACTTTTTTTTTAATAATAATAATATCGAATGGCATACATGAAATGTGCCACCTTGTCTCGATAGTATGTATGTATTTATAATCGAGGAATAGCAATTAAAAGTAATGCATGAACATTCGATAAAAATTGATGTATACCATTTTATTTTATATCCACTTATAATGTAGATTCTATAGATTTTACAGTACCTATATATATATTAAAGATCATAAAAATTAATGGAATTTCAGCAGTATACGTAGATACAAGGTTTCAACATTAAAACTGCTGTATAAAAGTCTGTATATGGGAACCTTAAAAATTTTGTCAAAGTGCGAAAGTAATCCACGGGCCAAACTGTAGCAAATGGTTTTCCTTTTCAACTGCGGTGCTATACGTAAAATCCTTCGCATTCAAAGGTGTGCTGCAGAAGTTTAATTTCCATTAATGCGTAAACACGCGGCGCCGTGCACGGCAATAGCCATTCCCAAACGAACTGCGGCGCGCATTTGCGCATCGCGATACTTATACCACTACCTTTTGCTCGCAACTATAAAGCCCTGCGTTTCGATTCGCGAATACATGCCAGACGCATTCTCGGATACAGCGAAGCGAGAAAAGCCGACGCATCGAATCCGCGCCACCTACGATGCTGTAAAAACAAACTTGAAACTGATCGTAAAAGCGGAATTACCCGCGGAGCGCCTACGCGAGCTCAAAGTCATTTTAACCGATTCTCGTCGATTATGAAAATTGTCACTCCTCCTCCAGTTACTGTACACATGCGACGATAAAGCTTCAAGCGTGAATGGAAGGTGTAGGTAAATTTTTTCGGTGGCGTTTCACGTGGCGAGTGCGGTAGACGCATGATTTATCCAGTTTAGCTCTTGGGGAGGCTGGGTTATAACCGTTTCGACGTTTAATTTATGCAAACCGCTTCAAACGGATATGAATTTCATTTTGATAGGTAATAAATCGATCCTTATACGCTTATAAGCTCAACTTTCCCCAGTTTCCGTTGAGACCCTAACTTTTACTGTTGCGGATATTATAAATCATCCTTTTACCATTCGATTTCTTTTATATAGCCTGCTGGTGAATGAGGCATTTTTATTTAAATATTATAGACAGTTATTGGCATGGAATCGAGTTTATCTATTGAAAGCGGCACGTGGTAAACGAATGCGGAATCGATTCAATTTTATGCGTTTTTTTTAAAAGTCCATTGTTCGTGTTAAATTAAAATTTAGCTAGTATAATAAAAAAAGCACGTTGAAAAAGTTTTGTAAAATAGTTTTAGAGAAACTGAGTATCTTGTAAAACATTATTTATACAAGAATTGCTCAAGTACAGATAAAAAATTAAACTACCAAAATTATGAAATAAATGGTTTTGTATACCATGCTGAAGATTAAACTCTCTTCGTTTCCTGTACCTTAATAGAAATTAATTAATGTATAGAATTTCTAAGATTTATGCATGAACAAGTTCCTCAAAAAAGGGAATACCTTCGGTGCATCTATCAAACCATCACGAGTTTCGGTGAATTTAAATAGCGCTGCTCTCGAATCGCCGAAGTAGACGAAAGAGTGCACGGTAGCGCAAGAAGTCGCTTATCTCAGGCTCTCAATCTCGAGTCAGTGCAGAGCATCAGGCCAACCGCTATAGGTATAGGTCAGATCGGAGAGCCCACCCTTAAACAAAGTACCTGTAAACGAAACGCTTCAAGAGCAACGAACCACGCTCTCTCGCTCGCACGCGCTCCATCTGATTTAAGTGTCCCGAGAGCCGCTGAAAAGCGCAGCGGCGGCGACGGCACCAGCGGGATTACGTCGTAAACGCCATTTTTAACGCGCGCGCCTGCGTCTCGCCTCGTTATTGCGCCAATTATGTTTACGAGCTCGACCAACTCTCGCAACGGCCAAAAGCCCACCCGCGCACCGAGGCGCCAACACGAGCTTTTAATTAAGGATATGAATAATTAAAGTGTCCGTTAGCCACCCCGCGACGCTTTAACGTTCGCCGTCTCGCGGTATGGTCACGACCCGCATTCCCGAGGATCGTTTCCACGCGGCGCTTATGGAACGGAATGTATACCGATTGCTACTAGGATCTTTGACGGGCGAGCGACGATTCATCGCCTGCCCCCTTAATGCTCTCTTCTCTTCGCTTCGTTCGTTCGACGCTTAAGCGCGCGATGAGCTTTTTTCTTTGCTGCGTTCTATATTCGATATGATCGCTTGCACTATTTTACGTCGGAGAACTATTTATGGTAATTGGTTCGAATGTACGTACTAGATGAGAAAACTTTGCAAAAAGTATTTTTGTTTGTAATAGGAATTCTTTTGTCAAGTGAGAATGTTAGCAATTTTACATCGATTCATTTAATTGGAAATGCGAGTAGCAGCATGAGCAGTGGTTAAAAGTGAGGATGGATGAGAAATTATCAATTTGACTCTCATCGCTGGAGGTGAAGTAATACGTATAAGAAACGTTACGGACCTGTGCACTGGTCAAATAATCGTAAAAGTGGGTAGAAGTGGAAAAAGTGAAAAAGACGAGAGGAACGCTACGGATATTCAATTTTTTTGTCGAGTTAAATATCGTACCACTGCAGAATGATTAATTGCTAGATGAATTTTTCGCTCAATGTGTACTGCAATTAAATAGAACCTGCAATGCCTGAAAATAAAAGTTAAATTTCGTTTCAATGACATTAATATAAAATTAGGACAATAAACAACGTATATGGAGATTAATATTTTCGAATCATTTCAAACTCAAATTAATATTCGCCAAAAAATAACTCTTTGAACAATAAACCCGAAGAAAAAAACAATCCACACATAATTCTCGCTATAGCGCATCGCATTATCAAACAAAACAAAATAATAAAGCGCCAATAAATCAACCTCGGAAACGCAGTGATATATTTTCACGAAAAACGCAGTATTCATCACGTACAATACATATAGGTTGCTGTGCAAATGAAAAAACGCTGAATCGCATGGATTAATGACTCCCCAGCAGCGAGACACACCAGATGCACTCGTGTACATTCGGCGTATATACCGTCAACAAAGATATCGAGCGACTGCTGCTGCTGCTGCTGCTGCTGCTGTGCCCTTCGATGATCTGGCTTTTAGGAGATGTGCACGCGCGTATATCGCTCGTATATAGAACCACCTGGGCAGAATTCGATTGTTCCGTAAGCGCACGCACGTATTTGTCTGCTCGCAAGTGCCCTATCTGTCTATATATATATATATATATATATCGTACAGACCTCGCTTTGTCTTTGGCTTATTGTGCCGTTTCTGCCTTGCGCTTTATCAATTGTCAATTGTGGATTTTAAATGGTTTCTCGCGGTATCGATTGATTATATACATCAACGCCCTTTCAGTTGAACAATAAACATTTGTAAACAGTATACAGCAAGCGAACAAAATTGTTCATGTATTTAAAATTTTGAATATTACATCAATTTATAGTCGAATCTTACTTGCCAGGATACGAGTGGAAATTTAACAGCCTTTTTAACGGTAATAGAGCAAGTATTAAATTCGAATTACCGCAGTACCAATTCATCGCTGTAATTTATACAGCTCCTTAAAATTTTGCGCCACTTTAATACGAATTCCCCGGTTAAGCGGGGGTAATTTATATCGCGGTTAAGAATCAAGCTCCGAATTATAATCGCCCTTATCGCTATGAGCAAAATTCAAATGAGGAGCAAATTCAGCGAAAATCCCTAACAAACTTTGTCTTTAAATCAAGCGAATAAAAAATAAAGAGACAGAAGAAGATCCAAGTAGCCTCTTCTCTCGCTACACAGATCTTGACGTTTTTCGCAATTCGCTATAAATCTCTCTCACTCTCTCTCTCTCTCTCTCTCTCTCTCTCTCTCTCTCCACCCATCTGTTTTTATCTTTATTTTTCCGACGCACCCTCCTTTTTCCCTCCTAACCATCTGGTTTTTCGTTTGTTTTCTCTCGCGCTCACGCAGCTTTTTCCTTCACCCTACACACACTCAGTCTCTCTCTCTCTCTCTCTCTCTCTGATCCTCTATCCGATTCTCTCGTATTTTATCAGTGCAGAGCACTCGAATTGGCAAACGGTAAATGTATTTCGAGTTGCCTCTGCGGAGAGACAGAGAGCGAGCACACACGTCGAATGTCTCTCGGACCTGCGCGAACCTGCGACGGTGTGCGTTATTAGATTTCTCCCTCGCTCTCCGCACCAGCTCGCGCTCTTTCTCTACCTCTTTTGCTCCACTCGCTCACTGGCTCGCTCGCTATACAGGCTCTCCTGTACCGAGCCACTGTACTGCGTACTATAGACAAGTATGTGCGGTCGGTGCGCGGCAAAACGTGGCGAGCCAAACGATAACTTCCAATAAGTGTTATACGGGGGAGTTCGAAAAATAGCATGCTGAGGAAACTATATATATACCTATATACTGGTAAAACCGTAAGGCGATTCAATTTACTGTGCTTTCCTGCTGCTGTTGCTGGGAGCGACTAAGCGAGTTGTACACTGCGCGAGAGAGAAATGGCGGTATTAGGACTCGGTGCGGGAGAACGAACGGTATATAAGTAAAAAAATAAAGTCAACGTCTGATAAAAGTTATATATGTGTATGGTATGGGAGAGGGGGAAGGGAGGTAGGAAAGAATAAAATGTCGCGGAGACAGAACGAAAGATGAAAGTATTATTAAAGCGTTGTAGATGTTGCGACGACGGAATTCTCGATTTTGCTCAGGCTTGTTAAGATGATTGGATGTTTACATGGGGAGGAGGACAAAATCTTGCTCAGCGTGCAAAGATAGATGGAAAGATGCAACATAATTCGGTTGTTCTTTTATTTATTTTTTGAAAGATAACAATGATTAAAGGATGTTAAAGCTCAAATATTTTACATTTGTTTGAATTGAACCTGTACTCGCAAGTGCAAGTACTAGTCATTTTAAATTTACTTGATAATTTATAATTGGTAACACCTGTTTAGTATGACGCAATTCCTTTTTAAGTAGGATCCGAAGAAATGTATATAAAAGCGAAAATATATCGCGGAAGAAAGAAAAATGTTATGATCAAATGAGCCAGAGATAACATATCGAGTCATTACTCAATACCGTAAAATCTCCGCTACAGTTGCGTACATATGTAGCCCTTCTGTAAAAAATCCTAGGAAGTATCTCCGTGAAAAGAAAACTAGTGAAAATCCTGCGGGGTAATAAAACACATTTTGATTATCGCTCCCAGCTATAAGGGGTTGTTACAAAGAAGAAACCTACAACTAAACGAAATGGGATGTCGTATGACTTCCTACTTTTCCCGTTAGATTTTTATTCGGAGCAGTATTTCCACCTTTGATTGGAAAAAATATAGTGTGGACATTAAAAAAGCTGATTTGAAAAAGAATTACAGATTTAAATATCTTTGAAGAAGCTGTTTCTCACGCCATGATATGTTCTTGTAAAGTGATAATATTTATGAAGTTGAAATGAAATTACTTTAATCTCACGGGACTATAATACAACGAACTTTTAAAAAATTCCCCGTAGGCTATCTTACCTGTCTGAAATCCATTTAAAAATGTAATGGATAATTTTTTGTGCAATAAAAGCATTTATCTTTCAGGTAAGAATAATGGCATGTAATACTCTTTAATATTTCATTCTTAAAACGATAATATTATAGTAACCGTGGCACATTCTTTGAATCTTCATTCTGTTTCATTATTTCGATGCTCCACAACCTCGATATTTTTAATTATTTAAAATCAACATTTTTAAAAGCAAATCTTATTCTACTTGATATATTCTTAGTACGTTGCACATTTGCAATATTAAATGTAGTACCATTTCTTTGGCTCCTAACATTTATATGAAATCGAGAGATGGATATGCGCGTATAGCTCGCTGAATAAAGATACATTTCCATTCCTTTGAATGAAAACTTTCAAAAATTCATTCAAAGGTATCCTTTATTAAAATATAAAATCGATACGCAATATTCATTATCATTTTCATACCGTGTTTTACATGATTTTACCAAAAGTTTCATACATTCTTTTCGAGCATCAAATTATATTTTAGTCAGATATTCGTATCTTTAGACTTTAAATTTAATAGCATTTTCGTATAGAAACACAGTAAACAGTAGTTTGACAACGATTTTTTTACAATATCTAATCTGAAGTCTCCAGATACTTAATTCCTAAGGATAAGGATGCGGTTATTACGTATCACAAGCCACTACATTTCCTCCAGACACAATGTTACACATAAAAGATTCAGAATCTTTTTATCTTCAAAAATTTAAAAACTTGTAAGTGAAAAAATATACTTTTACGCCTACGTAAAATCATACCTATAATAACACAAAATATCCCCTCGAAAACGTAAATCGGAGATTTTCAATGAAAGCACCACTTGGTCGAAAGCACGTAGCAATTCATTTTTCATTCGTCAAAAATTTGCCCGCTCAAAGCAAACTAAAAGTTATATATCTCAATAAAAGCAGCAAGTAAGGAAAAATTGAAGGTGACAACGAAAAAAGGCAGACCGAATGACAAAGTGAAATAAAATACGGGCTTCCCGGACGATGCTGCTCCCGGTATAGGAAGAAGAAGCCACTGGACAAAGATGACAAATGAGACTTTCACGGAGCCGTTCATAAAGACATAGTTCGTCTTTTCCTTCCTGTCCTTTCTCCTGCTCCTGGACTGGCTCCCCTTTTTATACGTATCATTTTTTGCCGACGGTCAGTCGACCGTGACCCCGGCTTAAATTCGTGGCCTTTTCAACCGAGCCACTGAAGCAAAATAATAACGGGAGGGGAAGTGAGCTTTGCGCTGTACACTTTTGAGGGATCAGACATTTTACGTGGAGTTATGCTCGTTATTTATTGACTCGCGGTCGATATATACGTTCCTGAAATGAATTTCAATGAATCGCGTATATTTCTAACGATGCACACAGACAAAAATTTGTTTTTAAATTTTACACACTTATCGATAATGACGTTGGAATTTTCGTTTCTGAAAACTGTTTCAAGGCTGACCTTACTCGAGTGCTTCTACTGCGAATAGATATTGCCTTATTTCAATGGGAATCGTTGATTGCTTAGCTTTAACGGGATAGCATACAAAACTTGAATTGTGCTTACGTGTATACTAGAAAAAAGCTTTTCGTAAAATACCATGTCATGTACGAAATAATATGAAATACAATTAAACTGGCTTACGATCTATTATCGTCTTGTTTCCACGATATCAAGAAGTATCGATTGTTCGAAAAGGCGTGAATATTTAGTTTTCCACGTCGTCATTAGCGAATGCGCACAATTTGTTTTGCGCTCGCCGAATACGAGCCTGAAAAAATGATAGATATTCGAGAGCGACATTTTATGGAAATCGGTAGAAATTCGATCACCTCCACTTTAATTTAAATTGCGGCTCCGACGCTCGATGCACACCAGTAATGAATATATTTCGCACTTGAGAATCGAATATTCATTTGAGTTCGGGCTTAAATTTTTAAGCTACTTTTAATATATATTCGCAATATTTTTCTCCCTGCAACGCGATTCTTTACCTCGCACTCGAATGCTCAAATCTTTGTACCTACATCGCTAATTATTCGGAGCATTTCGGTATTGAAAATGCACCGAGTGATTTTTATTTAATATATTAATCCCTGTGATAAATGCAAGTCTGCTTTCAGCGATGGCAGTACGATGGAAATTCATAAATTTTATTTGATTTAATGTGATTTTCATGTGAAATATTAAGTTACATTGTGACAATTGCGAATAGATCCAATCATTTTGCTTCCTCAAACTAGTATTTATTAATATCACTAAAGTTGATTTATTTATTGAATATATAATTATAATGAAATATAATATTAAAAAAAATTGAGACTCTTTGAGAAATTAATCTGGAGAAGTGTACATTATAATTTAAACTTCCAGTAATTTAAACATATTTTTGGCCAATATTTTCACGTAATTGAATATTTGTAATGAGAACGTGAAAATTCACTCACTGTTTGAGGTCTCCAAAATGTGAAAAACGAAATTCCTTCAGATGAATGTCTTCTCTATTCGAATTAATCTCGTACCTTTCAAAGTCGAATTCCACTGAAGCATTTGCTCTTCCTGTCAACATTCAGTGAAATATTCCATTATTTTGGGTCGAATTTCTACCCTATTCAACTAGAAATATCCTTTGAAGAAATACAAGATAATCCAAAAGAAAAAAAGAACCCATACCAAAAAAAAAATCAGCAAACGAATGAGACCCTCGCGACAGGCCAACAAAAACGGAAGAAAAAACCGGGAGGGGCTGGCACAACAAACACACACCGCGGCTCGAACTCAATTATCGGCTAAAACAATAGCGGCATTAAATTCCGTAATCCGTAAAACAAACGAACAAACAAATGCTCCCGACTACGCGATCTAGCAATTGCATTTTCATCCTCCCACCATTTCCATTCCAACACCACATCCGACACAAACATCCACACGGGCGCGATGCGAAAGTTTTAAAACAAGCCGCCGTACCTTACACCTCGTATATACCTCGACGAAGGTCGCGCGCGCTCCTGACGACTATGCCAATATTATACATATATATATAGCAGCGACGCGTCCCTTGTCATTGTTTAACTCTATCAGCAAAGTTGCCCTCCGACCTGCGTTCCCTCGATATCGATTAAAACCCCGCTCTGCTCACCGCGTGTGTATTTTTATACTTTTCATGCATATAGGAAATCTATAGGAGATGCGCAACTGTATATGTCTGTTTTTTTTTACGACGGGAGAGGAAAATACCTGCGCTGAGCCTTTTATTCGTAGCGCCGCGATATATATCGTGGATGCATATACCTATATATTGATTCGAGAAATTCATGAGGCGTGGATTTTGCGCTTACGAGCCCTTTAACCCTGTTGTGAAGAAGTCGCGTTCCATGCAGCGCAAAGTGCACGAGAGAATTCCATTTTTCCGAGGCTGCGGGACGAGAAATTGCTTCTGCTGCTGCTGCTGGTCAATTGAGTCCAGTGTGTATATATGCTTTATGTATCCGCCGGTGTTGGTTCTTTATTTTGGAGGTAAACAGTGGTTTTGGTGCGCCCGAGTGAAACAATGCGGTGGCTTTTTTTTACGACCGCGCTTGGGGCAAGGGTCGAGCTGTGCTGAACTGAGAAATACATTTATCTTGCGATTGGCTCGCGAGTTTGGTTTCGAAGCGAGTCTCTGTTTTTTATACGAAAATTGATATTGAATCATGGGCAGGGAATAAATTACTCAAACTTTAGAATTATAATAAAAGTAGGAGAAAATTGAGTGGCGTACAACACATCGTTTGTTTTTATTGGTAAACATAAAGATGAAAAATAGAATAAAATAGAATAAAAAGGCTTTGAATTTATTTTCATTACCACTTCTGTGCCCTTAACTGCAAAAGTTATTTATACATGGATTTATAGTGCTTTTCAAATCGGATTCAATAGATTTTACTTATTTTAAAAAGTATGTAGGTATTCAAAAGCTCCGGAACATCGTTACGTTGCGCATTTTTTTTTTCACCTCCATTTTTCGACGCGTGTCGTGAATCTTCAAAAGAAAATTGACGTGTGACCCGTCAACAGTCGACTGACACTAAAAAGAAGGAGAAATGACAAGCATGAAAACACGGAAAAATTGAGTATTTTTTATCTGCGTTTTCAGCTGTAGTTTGCACTATAGGCGATTCAGCCGAAAAACGTGTCGGTGAAATTCTAAAAGTTTCAATCCTCTTGTATTTCCAACCACTTTGTAAACGAATATTGAACCGTCCATAAGCAATTTGTCGCGTTTTCCTATTATTTCTGCATTTAAATACCGCAGCCATTCGAGTTCAAGCTCCTGTTACGTAAATTATTCGTACAGTCCAATCCAACATCAATCGTAGATTGTTTGGCAACAGTTTAAAAATACTTCGCCATTTGGATTCCAATTCATGATAGCTACACAAATTTTATTTAGTAAATTATTATCGTTTCCTGCAATTCATAGTTTTTCCTCATTACTATCTCTGCAGCAAAAACAGTTCGCCAAATTCACCTTATAAACCAGTCAAAAAAGAAACCATTTCATTTGTCAAAAAGAAAAAAGGGAAAAAAGTCGGTACGCTAGCAAATCGCGCGGGGTGTGCATCAGTTGACGTCATCGCGATAAAAAATCTCTCGTTCGCAACTATGTTTCTGCCTCGAGTCGCGTCACGCGCGCGCGCCAACAATGTCCTGCGAAATTTGTTGAAGCAACTTCTTCTTCCTACTCTTTTACAGCCCATAAAAACAACGAACCAAAACACCAAAAAAAAAGTAAAGAAGAAGAAGAAGGACCGAAGCAACAGTTGCTCGCCGAGAAAACCGCGCGTCGCTGATGCTAAACGTAAAATGTACAAGCGCGGCAGCGTCGTAAAACGTCTGATTTTTCAAGTGACACGTAGACACGCGTGTACGCAATATTTATGTACTTTTGAGTGAAAGCTGCATCTGATCTGGGAAAATTCAGTCGGGAATTGGTAGAGGCGCGCCCCCGTGGCTACCAACACGTTCAATTCCCGGTTATGCCCATTATTTCCGGTGACAACATATATATAGCTCCTAGAAGGTAGAGAGCACACGGACCAATCAGAGTAATCATCGATCTCACCCTCTCTCCCCCTCTCTCTCTCTTTCTCTTACTCTCTCTCTCTCTCTCTCTCTCTCTCTGTTCCCAATGCCAGCACATTGCGCACACCCTCGAAGCGGTGTTTCACGCATTCGTGCGTACGACCAATCGTTTACGAATGTATAATCTCCCGTTCTTTTTCAGACTCTCGCGCTTTTTGCATGGGAAAAGTGGAGAAAAAAAGTTCTTCTTTTCTCTCTTCAAAGGTATAAGCGTTCCGCTTTAATGTATGTATGTACGACTGAATTCGAAGCCAAGCAGAGATTTTGTATTTACTTTTCGACGGACTGAAGCTTTGATGCCACTTATCAAAGAGAACCTGGTAGATACACAACAATGTGCACTTTTAAGAGACAAAGCGACAAAAGTAAAATGTTGCTCTTATTAATGCCGAGTCTCAGGTTTGTAGTTAAAAAAATCAGGTTAAATATTTCATGTCTATAAAAATTAGCTAGTAAAATCAGAAAATAGAAGACATTATCTTTCGTTGTCTATTTACATATATATTACATTCATTCAATAACAATCTTTATATCTATAACCCGATACGTATTTTTGCACAATGCAATCCTTAACTCGGCCATATACATCCATTTCCACACTTATACTATTCATATGTTTGTATTACGGAAGTCCCGTTTTTACCGCTGCAATTTATATCGCGTCGTTTCTCCGGCTCTCTCGCATTCCTGCCTCTTTTTCTCCTATATTTCCCCGATCGTCGAGAAGTTGTTTCTTAGTTTCCCTCGCATATCACTTATCTCGTCTACTCCGTCTTCACGGACTACTCTATATGACTGTTTATACACTGGGGAGAAAGGGCTTTCACAGTAATAATGGAAACTGCTGCAAACTCTTACACAGTCAGTAAAAGTTTTTCTTCTCCCTTTCGTCACTCCTCGTTTAATGCGACAGCATTTATCTACGACGATACAGACAATCCGCTCGAACTTCGGTATTAATTTGATGAAAAATGAGTTGACCTAGATGTATTAATTGCTTTGTAACTTGGGATAAACTTGCGATCACTGCAGTCAACCGTAGAATGATGACATGCCAGTTTGCACGATAAGCAGCATGTAATTTTTTATGAATTAATAAGTAAACCGCAAACTGTTTATGAAAAAATTATTTTTCTTGTATAAAATAAATCAAGCACAATATATATACATATATGGTATATATTCTCTTTTTATATATTTATTTTCATTTTACAAAATTATAAGATTTAATTTACATATATTTATAATTTTAATGAAATTTATTATTGATGAAAAAAAATTAATAGTTAACTTGCATCTTTCAAGCGAAATCGCGAGCTAAGAATGATACCAGTTTTATCCCAAAATTCATCATCCCCAACTGAGCAAACTACCAACTACTCATATACAACAGACTCATGAATCACTCGGCGCTTGATCGAATCCGCAAACTGTTCCTATACTGGGCAATATAGAGCGACTGTAAAGTGCGTCGTGGGGAAAGGAGGGAGGACACGTGTCGGAGATACGTAAAGCCGACCTTGCGCGACTTTATTTCGTCAGCCTCGCGCACTTTGAAGAAATTATCGCATCCGTACAGCTGTGCTCCGTGCGAACAAGCTCTCAGTATATGTATATATACCCACGCGTAGTGCATGAATCTCGCAAATCCGTACGGAAGTCGCGAGTTTAGCTCGTGGGTAGTGTGTAACTGACCGTATAAGAGTATACGTCTTCTTTGAGTTTGCTTACCGTTCGTGGGTGTGGCTGAGAAATTGATTATTCGCCATTGGGGCGTGCATAATTGCGGCAATGAAAAAGATGGCTTAGCGGGGGACGTTAGAGAAGGCTCGTTGTGTATGAAAGAAACACGATAGCCAATGGTTCTTGTGCCCTGATGGAAGGTCTTACAAGTCGGCGAGGCCCGGAATAATGAATGAAACAATTGTTCCGTTATGGAAGATTAAGATGAATGTTATGCTCGCGGAGCTGGGAAAGATCAATGGAAAGGTGACTGATACTTTTGCTGCCATAATGAAAGTGTTTTGGTGAAATAATTTCGCTTGGTTATAAAAAAGTTATTAAAGTTTGAAACATTACGGCTAATCGAAAATTTATACCTTACTAATTGCCTCGCAATTAAAAAGAATGATTTCATGCTATAGATAATGAACTTAACAACGAGATCGATAAGAAGAAAAATAAATATAGTGCTGGTACAAAAGTATACAAAAGTATCGGCCATTTTAATCGGAAAAAGAAATAGTCAAGTGGCTCCAAGACCTCGAAATCATTTCACAGTCGAAAGAAATATTTGCAATATCAAATATCACTAATGATCGATATCAACGATTAACATAAAAGAACAGCGCTAGTGTACCATTAAAATTCAAACAAACCAAATCAAAGAATAAACAATCGATCAAGCGAATCTCGCATCCGCAAGCCCTTATTAACGTTGATCGCGTAATCAATCCCCTTGCACGATGTGGCCACGCAGCTACTGGTGCACAAACAGCACTTTCAAGAGCCGTACACGTGCGTCCTATAGCACGTATGACGTAAAACACGTATACTCTCTATTCAGATATATGCACAGGGTAGAACAATGGTGATCACTTCAGCTTTCAAGGCTCATATTTTTATTCGAAAATATATTTTTATGTATCTTAAAGTGCGTTTACTGTTAATTTGAAGTATGTAATTTAACTATCCATTATATAACATTGACTAACATTGAAAATAATTTAGTTCTGAGCTTAAATAAAAAAATTCCTAAGAAAGCAAAAATTTGTGGGGTAATGATCGTCGGGTATGGGATAATGGTAGTCACTGCATAAATTTTCTTCTCGTGAGAAAACTAACTTATGTTGCTACTTAATACCAGAATAAATACACTCCTTAATGTCATTACTTTTGATATTGTATTGTAACCGTTGACTCAATACCTTTGTTAAACTTTAAATACATTTGGCCCCGTTCAATAAGAAAAACATTATTATGACTACCATTACCCCAAATCTACAATCCTCGTTAAATTTAAATCTGCGGACAATATAAGAAAGTTATGAATAATTTTTTGGGTCAATTTCATTTGTTGAATCTTCTAGATTATTACAAAACCAAAGCCAAAGTTATTGAATATTAAAAAAGTATATGTAAAGCTTATTTATGAGATGGCATTTCTTATATGAAAATCACGCATAAGCGTTTTTTATAAATAAAGACTTATTTAATAATGTTTAAATATTACTTGAACATAGAAATGGTTGGGAGTTATATTGATTTTGATGTAGTGCTAAAATCAAGACGTAGCAGTGTCTATATTTCTTAAAATATGGGTGACCGCCATTATACCCAATGACCATCATTACCCCGTTTTACCCTCCTCCTCCTGTGTCCTCGCATACATCCGATCCTCTCCATGAATCGGCGTTCTTTCGCATCGATGTTATATGTGCACGTGGAGCGGCCCCGAAATTCTCGGTGTTCCACCACTATCCAACATCAGTACGATAATTAAACGTGCGGCAGTCAATGTATACAGCATTGTTACGAGATACACACGTGTGCGTATACACGTACAGGGGATGAAATCGATGGTACGGTATAAGTATGCGTACAGCAGTTGCTCCATTGATCATGGTTGCAGGCCAGCTATATTTTTCGCTAATGTGCAGTAATCAACGCGACTATGCGCGGTTATTCCGACGGTATTCCGATTTCCTAGGTCAGGCCGCGGCAAGGATTTCTAATGGTACCCGAGCGAACGAGAGCTGTGTCGATTTACGAGAGAGGCTGGGCGAATTATATGTGTGCCTGCCGCTCGCTGCAAGGTTCAAGGACGAGTTTTGTTGATTATTGCGGGCTGTGGACATTTACTGGGTTGGGGGGTGGGAAGGGCTCTAGATGGATTAGGTGATGGCCAGGATGAAGCGATAAGCTTCTGGAAATGTGGGAGATGTTTATTGAAAGCGTGTAACTGCATATGTATGCGCGATGCCGTAATACGTTGGATTTATTCAACTTAATTCACACCTTTCAAGAACAAAAAGGCTATTCTCTTAGTTACGTTATCCTACACCTCGATAGCGGTACTCAATACTTCAAGGAACCAGACATTCGAGATTGCGAAACTCCAACCAATCCTTTAAATTACATCCACTAATTAGATTCTTATCTTTGTTCCTTCGTTATCTCTGCTTACTCTGGCATCAAAGTACAATTGTTATATCTTATCTCCTTCGAGAACGCAATAATTAAAAACTGCAGCACCTTGGGAAAACCAACACTCTTAGACAGTGCCCTTCGCATCCCTGCGAAAAAGCAAAAGGAAACAATGAAAGAATACCAAACCCTTCCACCGCGCTCTCTCAATTCAACTCCAACTCTAATTGTTCTCTTTCTCATCAAGCCTTCCAAGTACACTTAAATCCTTACTCCAGTCCAGCACTTCAATATCCTCAGGGATACGTCCGTCCAAGTCCCGGTCGAAGAAGCGGATCGAAGTGTCGAAGCCCGAAATCGCGAAAGATCCAACTTTATCGCGTCGCTGGTGTGTGTATCCCTAAAGGGTACAAACAATAAGCCGCTCCAGAGACACCAAGGATATTTATATACGCGAGGACAGCGGCCCATTTGAGGAAACAAAGCTGCTACTGTTGCTGCTGCTGCTGCTGTTGCTGCGTTCTCCCTTTTCTCTCTTGGGTACCTAGCCTGAGCTCGGCAACATCGTCAAAAGAAGTCCTCTCTCTCTCTCTCTCTCTCTCTCTCTCTCTCTCTCTCTCTTCCTTTCATACAGTGGTGCGAGAGCATCTCTTTCAAGCGCGAAGCACCAGACGCCACCGGAGATATTTACCCTTCGGAGCATCAGAGCGTCACTTTCAAAGCCGCCAAGGCGAGGAGGAGGAGGATGAGGAGGCGCACGCGCTTACGTCTTCACCTCGTATCGCCTTGAAAATCTACCTCTCTCCTCTTCGACCGGTTCCCTTATATCAATATATCTATATATACACGCATGAAATGCTCCACGATTAAATTGGCTGGCGTGAAAACTTTTTTCCAACCTATTTCGAAAGTGTGAATAGTTGTTGAACTTTGGTGAAAGGTAAGCGTTTCTATGACGAAGTAAAAACAATTAGAGCTAGAGCTAAATTGGAAAAATGTTAAAACTGCAATTTATTCGTTATTCGATTTTTGAAACTGTGTGTGAACTCGTGGGGTTACGAATGTTAGTATTATAGAGAATGATCTGTTGACTTCGGTGCTATAAGTAACCTTGAACGTAGGATTTACTGGCACACATTCATTCTAAACCGTCGCAATCTCTATTCTAATTTTAACTCTTACCTACAATATATGGCCGCATATCAGTAGCTCGCGCTTATCATTAATTCTGCATTTATCTAGAAGGAAGACGCTGTACAGGATCTTATTTCCAGTTTAGGAAGCCGATGGCGCGATTTTCATCGCTGCGCACTAATTGCATCTTCCGCGCGCGAGAGGAGGAAAACACGGAGTCTGCAAATATACAATAAGGGTTGTTTGTCGAAAATTTGCGAATATCACAATGGATACCAGCGCTCGAGTTCTTAATATACCAATTTCACTGCAAGTTTGTTTCTGACAAGCTATATTTATACTCGACGGCTTGTTAAATGATACTTCAAGTGAAATTATATAGTCGGTAATTATAATAAAAGAAAATTTCTCAACTTTGATCCTGCACGTGTTGTTCCTGAATAATACAAAATGACCTAGACATTGTTTTTGATATAGTAATGCTGCGGTTTTACACTGCACCATCAGGTATTGATATCCTTGTCCACCATTTTTAATTATAAATTTTCAATTAATTTTTTTTCTCAATAATGCTACAATAAAAATGAAATTAAAAGCTCCAACTTTAAATAAATTGTACTTTCAGTTCGGCCAACGAAATATTCCAATGAATGAATAAATAAATAAAATGTGGCGTTTCAATTGATCAGTTTTATTACATCGTGACAGATATTGTACATTTGGCCGAGTATGTATTTCCCTTTTTGTTCGGCATCGAAAATCAATACCAGACGGCTCATGTCCGATATACGATTAAAAATTCTTCGTTCTAAGTGATTTCCCTAGTGTTTGTATTGGTGTCACCTCGTACCTACTGTAAGTAAAATTCCACATTCTAACCGAGACACTTTTAAAAATAAAAGAGAGAATTAAACCTTCGAAAATAGATCACTAGAACGACATAGATTTTGTGTTGATTTTCTTCTACTTACAGGAAAAGTATGTATATATGTAAGAATAGAAAGTAGACGTTCTTAATGAAACCCTTTATCGATACTTTTATTGAGCTCTTCAATTATATATCCTATAACGTAAATTAGTGTATTAAAATAAAAAAAAAAAGAATGAGAGTACAGAAGATGTTAAAACATTGATTGTTTGAGTATGTAAATACAAATCATTCAGTTTACGCTTCATACAACTAAGAACTGTTTAATCTAGTTCATAAAATATTTACTGTTTTACAGTTACGCAATCAATTTCTTTCAGCAGACCTTGCGAGCAACTTTTAAACCCACCTTGAAACTATCGTTCAGCGACACATCCTGGACGTAATTTCAAACTGTCAATTAAGCGTAACCCTCAATTTGAATGTAACTCTAAACTAGAGCATAACTTTCAAAGGAATGTCAGCCTCAATTCACAATGACATTCAAATTCAGAATACGACGCACGCAAGTTTACTGGGATCAAAATTCTACCGTGAAGACAAGATCCTACCGAATCCTTCTTCTCTCCAATATCTTGCGTAATTAACCAAATTAAAAATTTATTTTTTTTTTTGTATTGTTTTATCAAATAATAGAGAAAATTCTATTTAATAATATCAATGAAATTATTAAGAAAGAAATTCTTTTTGATACCCGATGGTACTTCAGAAAAATTTGGAGGTTGAGGAAAACTATACTTGAAAATCTTCTTAAAACGTTCCAAAAGAAACTCTAACAACAAGCAAAGAGAAATTTTAAAGTGATTTTGACTTTTTCGAAAAACCGGTTTATTAGATAACTTTTTCCATCAAGTTTTGCAGTCTTAAAATGAGTATTACTCCATAATATATTAGAACTAAGAAATTCCTTTTCAAAGGTAAAATTCCAGTAAAAGTGTTCTGTGATAATGCAAAAATTTGCTCTAATTACAATTTCCTAGACTAATTTTACAGTAATTTACGAATTTTTTATTTGTGCGAACTCGAGTGCAACAATATTTTCATTACTTAACAAATTATTAAAATCTTTATATTTATTGTTAGTTAATAAAAGCTGCCTTTAGTAGGTTTAACTTTCAAAAGTTTTCCCTCGGCAACTAACTTATCATGCTGTTATAATAAAGAGCACGCCATTGAAGCATCCTCAAACTTAGCATTCTAAATAAAACATTATTATAACACAATACATTGAAAACAATGTATAAAATACTTAATCAAGATTTCTCAAGATGAATTTCTATTGAAAAGATTCTCCGTACAATTAAATTACTGGTAATAGTCGTTAAAATTCATTAGGAGAGAGGATGGAATTTAGTTGTGCTGAGATGTAGAACCGCAGAAGCCCATCAATCATTGAACATTGTAGCGCGGTTAATTGCAAATTTAAGGGTTCTACGTGGCCTGCGCGGTAGTTACAACGCCAATGAATCTTCGATTGACCGTTGTGACGAAATCTGCTTACCGTCGCGCTTAAATCAAATTTAGCTTGCTCAATAAAATCGTGCACGAATTCGTAACGCAAGTATTGAAAATTTAATTGAAATGTTCTATACGTCCACTATTTATGTAGGGCAGCTTTTTCTGAAGCTAGTCTAACGATAAGAATTACTGTAAAAATTGGGGAAAAAAACCTGTTTTCCATTATTCGAACACATCCAAAACTGCGCTCAACCGCAATCTAATGTGCGTATCATTTAACAACAGTTCACAGATAGATAATTAAGAGAATATTGTGATGAAAAACTAAAATATTGGTAAAGTGTGCGATGAAAAGGTAACAATTAATATTGCTTATCAATTGTTAAGTTAAATTTGAGTCGAGTATACATGCAAAAATCGATATCGATATATTTGAACAAATGTAGAAAAGCTTACCGGCATACTCACCGAAATACGTGGTTTACGAGCTACTGCAGGGAAAATTTTCATCGGTGAATAGCAGCTGGATCCCAATTATTCGCACTGGGGTTTCTCGCCTTCTTTCGACCCGCGCTCCATTACAGCGAAATTGCAGCCGCCTGCAATTTGTACATCCGGGAAAGCGCGGGGCTTCCGGATGAGGCTGTCGAAAGCAAAAACGGGACACCGCAAATAACCAGAGAACGAAAGAGAAATGTACGATGAAGCTTCAACGCTGTACAGCACCCGATACATCATTATTATTATGGCGAAATAAACGCGTTCAGTTTATATATGATGTATGAAATTTTCATTCGATGAAAGAGAGGTATTATTATGTATATATGGACGAAAAGCAGATTGCTCGTCGGGCGTGAGTTTCGGGGTACGTAATGAATTTGCTTTGCGGGGGCTTTTAGAAAATTGATTTGATTGCATTGTATCGGTATATTTGTTGTTTTACTTTTAATCCTATATGAATTGCAGTGACTTTAGTGATGTTTAATCTACGCCATGGTTCTTTATGTTTTTTTAATGCTTTTTAAAGGCTTGTACGTTTGTTTGTTTTCCTATATATTTGTACGATTGACAAATGAAAATTGCTGTGATTGTGATAAAAATATCAACTAACGATTAAAAATACATTTAAAAAATACACGATGGACATTGGATAATTCAAATTCTCCGCTTAAATGTTGAATCAATAACAATTAATTTAATCAAAGCATTTGAAGAACCTGAACTGCATACTTATTGCATAAGCTTAACCTTCGACGACTACGCAACAAAATGCGCGTCATACCAAACTGCAATCAGCAAAAAATGGTTGAACTCGGTGCCGTCGACGAAAAGAGTATATTTTGATAATTAAAAACTAAAACTTTCTAGTTTCCTGTAACGCCCCTTGACCTACAATAAAACAGCTCGGCCCTGTTCAACATTCAAATACACCCACGTAGACACGAGACAGCAGCGAAACTGGCGCCCCATTCACGTCTACCGGTCTGAATGTGCGCCGCATCGTTTATATTTTCACGGAAATTTGCACAAGCATGTGTAAGTATAGTAAAAGTCCTGTCCTCTTTCCCTTGTAACTTGTAATCGTGACTGTACAGCCGTTGTCAACGTCATCCTGACCGAACATCGCGACGGTCCCTCGCGACCTCACTTCCATTCGTGTTTCTGTTTCTATGCAGAAATGTAGGCACGTGGGTGTACGTATGCTTGTATAGGGTGGATACCCGTGAAAAACTACTTGCGCACACATTCATCAAACCAACATAATTTCTCTATTCAGAAACCTCAGAGTATCCGACGATATCGCTTGTGGACTGTATCATCACTAAGAATATATATTGCTGTTATTATTGATCTAAATAGATCCGTTACATAAATAAAATAAATAAAAATCTTTTTGTCTCACCAATCGGCAACTCGATTAATGAGCTCCAACAACCCTCTTTCTCCAGTGCTCTAAATATAATTAAAATTTCTAAATATAATTAAAAAGCGAGCCACTTACGGATCTCCACGAAAACTAATATAGCAATAAGTGCACCGCGGCATGTGCTACAGGCTTGACCAATATCGTCGCGCGCGCAACATCCTTAATGCCCTAATTATTTTCAATTCTGTAATCATTGTATACGATAAAATGCTGCTCTCGGGTGGACGAAATCGAGCGTGAAACTGATGCGCGCATCTTCGTGAGCCACCGAGCACAGCCGCGCCAGAGAAAGTGTAATCCTATTAAAGGGGAATTCTCGCGAGTCGAGTGGGGGGATGGATCGAGTCTCTCTGGGCGTAGGGTGACGCGCACGAGGCATCCATGCGGTAGTGTACACTATATATACACACAAACACACACACACACACACCTTATATATATATATATATATACTAGTAGGCTCGAGTTTTACGACGTCAAGGACTCGAACAATATCGCGTATATTCTACACAGGTAAAGTAACTGCTTATTTATTGCAGTGAGTCTACATTGTCAAGCTATAATTGCTAGATCTTATCGCTTGTGTGTGTGATTCTGGAAGCTATGAAGTCTGAGCGAGCTTCTAAAGTGGATGTTTTAAATTGAAGTAGGAACCTCGACAGTTTCAAAAGCTCAAATAATTAAATTTGAAAAAAAAATTTCGACCTTTTGACTATAACTGCGATTTCCTGTTCTATATCGTTGAAAAAAATACGCAAAGATCGTTGTGCTTGCGCGTTATGGAAATACAAGGAAAACGGTCGTGAAATGATAATGGTCTTAGAGCCTTTTCTACTTAATGTATATTGCATCTTCAGCGCGATACGATGGCCATAAATATAAAATTCATCTCGACAATATGACAAAATGAAAGTTCCTACAGCAATAAGGGACGTTAGGAAATACCGCGAAGTGTAGGTTTTCACTTAAATTTAAATAAGCTCGAATGGTCCTACGCTAAAAATGTGTTTACAAATATGCAAGTGCAAGGAAATTGGAACGAAACATTGGATTTTCAAATGTACCTATGTAGTCGCCAGTGTGCTTGGCTTGACAAAGTATCACATGAATTTTGTATCAGGTAATCGAAAGCCTTTGTCTCGTCCAACTGTTGCCCGGGTGCACAATTACTTTTAGGTCGCTAAATGTGAAGAATCCATGCGTAATTTACACGAACAATTACTTTGTTTTTGGTGAAACTGCAGCACAGCACTTGTGGCTCGTGTTAATTCTGCACTTTTGTTCTTTCATAATATACCGTACTATAATATATATATTATATCATTTAAATTAGAATTCTAATACAAAGGTAACGAATGTTATGGATCGAATAAAGACACAAACATATGATGCAAATTTAAATTCATAAAAATCAGTATTTAATTCTTTATTACATCGTAAAGATAGAGAATTAATTCACATTTCTAAAGAAAGTTTTTTATAGAACTTAAAACCATCTTTATTCACCCTAATGTATTAATGTGAGTGATATCGTAAAAGCTATTAAATATTAACAAATACTTTTACTACCGCCTGCACAAATAAATTAATGGAAGATAACTGCTTTTATCGCTATATAAACTCGTTTTAGCATCGATGCCTCTCCAGCAATTTGCACAAACTTAAAAGCTTATAACAATTACCAGAATAACCCAATCAATTTTCATAAATCGAATTCCAAAAAAAAAGCATGCAGTACAGACCATACAGCTCAACACTAGCTTTACAACGTATATACTACACCGTGGGGGGAGGTAACAAAATCGATTTTCCAATAATGCATCGAGATAGAAAATTCATGGCTACATCGACTTCGATAACAGTACTTGGGGGCGTAGAAACAATTTAGCAGCGCCGCGACTCGGAAGGGCCGCAATTCGACGCTAATTGAGCTATAAGAAGATTGAGCCCCCCAGACAAGGAAGCGAAGAAAGAAGAATAAAGAATTCAGGAGAACGGATCATACCTTTTCTTCCACTTTTAAACTTCACGTATATATATACTCGCGCAAGGAGTATAACCTTTGCTAGACCTTTATATCCTTACTTGTCATATATATACGTAATAAGGACATTACCGAAGAAATTTGATTGTGAGAACACGAGAAATAGCATTAAAACGGACCTTTGTACGTACAAGCAATTCTGCTTAAACGAGGACATTGAACCCTTTGCTTTGTCAAGTTAGGAAGACAAGGGATTATGGAGTCGAGGTAATCCTGCCTTACGTGATGAGAGAAATTGTCTTTTGAGAATTGCGTAAAAATTTTAGCGTAATGACGCATTTACAAAGGTTCAGGACGAGCTTTGGTGCTTTATACGAATGTTGTCTTCTGTGGCATGAGTATGCACGTTAATCATAGAGTCGTAAATGTCATTGGGAGGGATTTTGTCGTTGAAAAAGAATGCAACATGAGCAGTGTACCTAGTGCAATGGACGTCAGAAAAATGTTAGTATTTTTTATGGCGGTTATTTGAAAAGAGACTTTTAAGTTGAAATATATATGTACTTTTATTCGTTGCCGCTTGAGTTTAATTGTTGGAAAATAAAAAATTTAACGAATGAGTCGTTCGGATGAACTTTTATAAAAAAAAAAACGTTTTACTAAAATATCTTCCATTCAAAATTATATCTGAAATAATAAAATATACTTTTTTTTTTATTTTTCAGGTGAGTGTCTCACTTTCCATTGAAGCATTTTCAACATTTTCCAGGATATGGTTTGAATTGAACTTTACACTTTTCTAAAAAAGTTTTACATATTAATCTCCTGTTAATAATTAATCCCTTCTTAAATAATTATTTGTTGATTCAGTTTATTCGAAATTGTGTTTTTTACATACGCACCAAAATTATTATATTAATAAATTAATAATTAATTCTCAGTAATGGGGTATAAATTTAATACCTTTAGTAACTACAAGAACATAAGAATACACTGTAATAACTACAGAAAATGGAAAGCACGAAAGACTTTAAACAACCATTCATGTTTCTGTAATTTTGAACTGAAATTTTAAATGTGTAATGAACAATACAGTACACAGGGAATATCATCATTATTACTTTGCAATAATTATTCAAACTTAATGAAATTCGGTATTAAATTTATTATTAAATTCATTTACCATTTCGGTAGTTTCATTTCGCGCAATCAATACTAAGAAATACAATAAATTTCCAATCTTAAAATATCAGTTCTTTCCGCAACGGTTATTTCTAAAAATCGTACGCTACAAATCCAGACGGAAAAATCGATTGTCATAACTAATCTCGGCGGTGGCGTCGAAACATTTCGAACGCACCGAGTCAAGGTTCAAAAGAAAAGGAGAGCGAGAAAGAAAGAGAGGAAAATAAAAGAAATCCCCGAAGAATTCCAATAAATCATCAAGTTCCTTCCGTACATTTTCCAGCGATTCACCGCGAGGGCGAGCTAAATAAAAAAAAGAGGGAAGCGAGAGAAGACGAAGAAAGGAAGAAAGCAGCTCGCAGCCATGAAAATTCAGCGGTGTCGAATAACTCAGACCCCCCAAAAATCTCGTCCTTCGCCAATCTTACGATTTATCGTCCTCCGTATGCATCCCATTGAATAAAAAAAAAAGAGAATAAGCGATGAAACAAAAGCGAGTGGAAAAGCCGACACGAATGCATTATGCATGCTGCGCAAAGCGATAAACCATTTTTCGTCCGCGATACGCCAGCAACATGCAAACGACCTCCTGTTGAAACGCGCCTCCACTCCCCTCTTTTTTTATTATTACTCTATCCACCCCCCC